>BPLR01018218.1:0-271932 GCA_021605095.1 Caerostris extrusa | reverse complement strand
CCTCAATCATTTTTTTTATGTTGCCCTTATTAGTACGCATATTTGTTTGGATCTTATTGCATTTCATCATCCATTTCGCTAAGTTGTTAAATAGGCCACAATGCTGAAAAATATAAAAGTGTAAGGCACAATAGAGAAGTGAAGTTAGCCAAATTAAAGTACTAATAATATATTGTTTTTCTAGCACAATCTATTATTTTTGCTGTTTTTGGCATTATCCTTTTTGTAGAACCTCTATCATTCTAACAGGGTCATATTGAATCTTATTATACTAGTTAAATCCATATTTTAAAAATACAAATTTCTTCCATTTTATATCTCAAATTTCTGCTATTCAAGACTTGACTTTTTGTAATTGTAACTTATATTTGGTTTATGTAGAATTCATTGAAACAAGTTTCTCATTTAATGCAATTTCGGCCTCACTATTAAATATGTTAAAACTATTGACTTTGCCCATACATTTCATTTATAAAATTTAAATATTTTAACATTAATTTTATTTTCCAGCTGAAAAACATCTTGAACCTCATATCAAACCTATAGCTTTAGAATTACTGAATATCTTAAGGGAAACAGAGAATGATGATCTAACAAATGTCATGCAGAAAATAGTCTGCACTTACACTCAGCAGCTGCTGCCCATAGCGGTGGAAATGACCCAACATTTAGTGAGTAATATTTTTTAAAAAAACTTTATTTTAAATGACTCACTTACCTTTTTGGGGAATTTGAATTTGCTGAGTACTTTTAAACTTATTAACAGGCTCAAACCTTCACTCAAGTGGTCGGTCCCAATGGTGATGATAGTACCGATGACAAAACCATAACTGCTATGGGTATCCTAAACACTATGGACACTATTCTTTCTGTTATGGAAGATCACAGAGATATCATGAACCATTTAGAACCCATTGTTTTAAATGTCATTGGTCTCATTCTCACCCATGATATTGTAGGTAAGAAGATTTGATCTTAAGTTCATATTCTTCAATCAGAATACAGACAGTATTTTATATGTGAAGAGGTCTAATATTTTAAATTCTTATTATATTGATTAAATTGGGTTATCATAAAACAAATCATACTTTCTTGTGTTGCCATATGTTTTTACTAATACATATTCAAGTGAATAGTGTGACCATTTTATTAAAACTGAAATTGATGCAGTGTTTGATTAATAACTCGTCATGCTTGGATTAGTTTTTAACTATGTAGCAGCAGAGAATTATTCAATTTTATTAACCTATCAGTCCCATTTGTTAGAATTGTGTTGATTTATTATTCAGATATTGTGTAATATGATGCTGGATGTCCTTTTTTACTGTAAAAAAACTCATCTGCTGAAATTT
Organism: Caerostris extrusa; assembly: GCA_021605095.1. NCBI lineage: Eukaryota > Metazoa > Arthropoda > Arachnida > Araneae > Araneidae > Caerostris > Caerostris extrusa. The sequence goes on along the minus strand of BPLR01018218.1, from coordinate 270,580 downwards.
TAATAATTGTATGCTTATTAAGTCATTTTAATAAGTGTTCTCACAATATATGAAAACATATAAGAATAGTTGTCCATTTGTCTATAATGTGAATGTTTATTGCTATGTATTTTAAAATTTGAATATATACTTTTTTTAAAGCATTTTTTTTTTTTCAAATGTTCTAGTACAGTTATAAAACTATTTGAACAGTTATGTTACTAGAACCCTTATCTTCAATTTTTTAAAAAATTTATGATCTAATACTCTCTTTATTTTGAATTATATAGACCACTTAAAATTTTTTCTTTTCAGAGTTCTATGAAGAATCAATGTCTTTAATCTATAGCTTATCATCTAACAGTATATCTCCTGATATGTGGAAAGTTTTTGAACTAATGTACCAAACATTTTTGAAAGATGGAACAGATTTTTTCACAGGTTTGAGTTTACTTCTGTACTTATTTTCTAACTGTTATTGAATATATTATAGTAGTTCTTCTATTATTTTGATTAAAGCTGGAAAAAAAAAGTTTGCAATAATCAACACTTTTATTTATTTGTTAATTGACTTTTTTGCAGTTGGAAATCAAAATGTGTAATTTTAAAGTCATAGCTAAAAGATAGAGCTAGCTAGATAAAAAGATATAGCTTTAATTACTGAAATATAAAAGGTTTTATCTTTTACCTGTTGTACATAATATTAAAAATCAGAGGTTGGAATCAGACATTGTGAAGGAATAGGGGTCAGTTTACAAATCTGACTTCCAACTCTTATAAAAATATCCCCTCTTCTAAAAAAAAAAAAAAAAGAAAAAGACATACCATTCAAGTATCAAAGACAGTGTCCGATTTAGTTGTTGAGAGACTTTCTTAGCATTGAAGCTTATCAATAGTTATATTGGATCCACAATAAAAGAAGATCACATAGAATGTATTCTATTTTTAAGAGCAAATGAGATTTAATTTATCGCAAATATAGTATTGTGGATAAAAGGTGCATTTTTTTTTTGCTGATTTTAAGTTGTTTCATAATACTTAGATGTCTGTTTATTTGGTACTGTTATTTCTATAGGAAAACTTTTTGCATTTTTTTATGAGCAAATTTAGAGTTCAAAAATGTCTTTTGTGTTAGTGCAGATACTAGAGCTTTAAAAAAGTACTTTGTTATGTAAAAAACTCGTTATAGTTGCATTGAATGCATTTCACACATTCTTCTAAATCAATAAGTAAATGTTGTACTTATAAAATTTAAAGTGTTACTGTTTCTTTACCTCCCCCCCCAAAATATATATGCACATTACTGGAATATAAATTTTTAACGAGGAAATTAGTGTATTGAAAGAATTTTTTAAATGTAGTGTTTAAAATAAATTTATTTTAGTTCTACAACTTATCTTTTTCTTCTTATTTGTATAATTTATGTATACTATATTATTGATTGTATGTTAAATTATTTTTAAAACAGTTTTGTGTGGTATGTAAATTTTGTTTTAATGAAAAAGTATTTCCGTTAACATAACTGTAATTTTATTTTATAACAAATATTGTAAATACTTTGTTGCATTTATAGTTATTATATAATTTTTATATTAATGATCTGATTAAACTTTCTTTTATTTTACAAAAGAGTTCTTAGCTGTTTCTAAATATTTTTATACTTGATAAAATATATCAAAGTTTATTGTGCTTTTTTAAGTTTGTAAATTTTGATTTTTTTCCCCAGCAGTTTATCATTCAATATTTTTCTGTATATTTGTAAACATATTTTATCTTTTTACTAGTTGATTTTATGATTTCATTCTGAGTTGTGTTAAAATGTTTTTAATAGAAATTAAAAAGTTGTCCAACAATACTGTTCAAAATAAATAATAAAAAAAAGAATGTTTGCTTTCCTTTAAATTTTATCTGTATTGTTATTCAAATATTAAATTAAAATTTTTTTTTATTCTATTCATATGTAATTCAATATTGGTTTCGTTGATTGATTTTCCTTTTAATTATGCATTTAGTGTTTATCAATGTATATAGTAAAACCCATTTTCTATTTTTATGTAAAAAAGTTTATATTTCAGACATGATGCCTGCTCTGCATAACTATGTCAGAGTGGATACACAAGCATTTGTTAGCAATGAAAATCACCTTTTAGCTATTTATAACATGTGCAAGACCGTAAGTGGATTTATTTATTTATGTATATATTACATGTGTATAAAAAAAATATTTGGTTCTGTGTATCTAGAGATGCTAACTATTACATAGAATAACAAAGATTATCTATGGATAGCAGCCATTTTTGTTTATTTATTTTTCACAATTTTGCGTAATTAAAATAACTTACATCCGAGAAAATAGCTCTTGTGTTTTTGTGGATAAAAAGTAATGCAATTTTTATATTTGTAATATTGAATCATTCAGTCTTATTCATAATGCACATAAATAAAAGAGTCTCACAATTACTTTTTTCTGTTTATTATCAAAAAATTATTTCTCAGTAAGATCTTTATTCAAAAAGATGCTGGTATGTAGAACTATGAAAATTGTTTTACTGAAAAGCGTCAATTTTGGTTCTCATTTATCTTTTGAAAGAGAAATCAAATGTACCAGACATAAAGAAATTTACAAAACCTAATGAAATGCTACTACAGTAATCTCGTAAACTCAACATTTAATTGTTTCTGCATTCTGCTGTCTGTCACAGATAGTGCTATCTATACAATTTGTATGGATTTGGTGTGTTGGCCTCGGCCATCGAATGACATTAAGTTATTGCTCGCATTTTCATTAAATATGGAGTTGTTTGAGTTGTTTAAATGTTTTCTAGAAAGCTTTATTTTTATATCTCTTTAGACTGTAGTGATAGTCAATAATAAACTATGTGAAACTGTGTTATTGAACCAGTATTAACATATTTTTTGTTTTCTATATCATAGCACTAATAGAATTTTCCAAATTTCAATAATCAAGATGTTGTTGCTCTAAAAACATATAAAAAGGATTGCAATTTTTAAAAAGTTGTTTGTCTTTAAATGGATTTATAAAATTGTTTTTAAATATATTGAATTATTTGTGGAAGATTAAATAATGCAATAAATTTATTTCATGTTTATCTGCTCAAATCATTTGAATGATTCTACTTTTAGCTGCTTCATTCTGAAGTTGGTGAAGATTCTGAGTGTCATGCAGCCAAATTGCTCGAAGTAGTCATATTACAATGTAGAGGAATGATTGACCAGGTATTTTTAAATTCACTCTTCTCTGAATTAATTGTCTGATTTAATATTAAAATAATTTTTAATGTGTGGCATATTAGCTTGCAACGCACAATATTGGAACATCTTAAAATCAGCACACTTTTGAAAGTAAATATATATATATATTGGAAGTATTATGAGTGAAATAAACTATCTGTCTACTAATAAATACTACTTGTGTCTCGTAATTTATCATATTTTGTAATTTTTTGGGATTTTTGATATTTTCTTATACTGGGGTTATTTGGAATATAAGTTCCATGATTGTGTTGAAATAACAGTTGTGGGTAGATATACATGTTAAGTAAAAAATTAAAACTCATTAGACATAGTCCCCCAGCACACAAAGGCATTTATCATAATGAGCATAAAAAATTGCAACCTATGAAGATAAGCTGGCATTGGTATTGCAAAAATAGTCACTTAGTCATTGTCATTGCCACTTTAAGAATTGGAAGGATCAAATTTTTGCATTTTTTTTTTTTTTAATGATAAATTACAAATGTCAAAGATAGCTATTATAGATTCTCTGTAATGGATATGAAAATTTGGATTTGAATTCAGAAATTTATTTAAAAAATCTATTTTCGTCTAGTATTTTCTAGCTTTAAGCAATTATAATGCTTTTCATGCGACAAAGTTTTTCAAAAGTTCAATATTTTCAGTACCAATTGAGGTTTGAGGCCGAAAACATCTTTTAAAAATGGGATTGACCGATCCTTTTGAAATTCCAACATCATCAGCAAGGTCTCCAATTGTAAATCAACGGTTTGCAAGCACCAAATCTTTAATTTTTTTATATGAGCTTCATCGGTTGAGATTTATGGTTGACCAGAATTCTCTTTGTCTTCAAAGCGTTCTCTGTCTTCTTTGAACTCTTTATACCACTTCTAAACATTTCTTCCACTTCTACACTGACTACCAATAAGTATTTGGACACCTATGCAAATGACGATATCTGCGGTCCTGAGGTACGTCACGGACTCCGCCGGTTTATATCGTGTAGGAAACAGCATCGGCATTAGTCGCATGCAAGATGCTGCGCAGTTCGGAGCTCTCTGATTTCGAGAAAGGTATAATTATCGGGTATCACAAATGTGGCCGATCCTTAAGGGACAAATCTAGCGATCTGAAGTACCCAAAATCGACAGTGGCCTAAGTGATTAAGAAGTAGAAGGTGAGCGGTGATTGTCGGAATGTGCCCGAGTCGGCAGACCAACGAAACTGGGAGATAGGAGACCGACGGAGTGCTCACCAAAGAAATTCGGAAGAACCGCACCCAACCGATGGCCCTCATCCGTGAGGAGTTTCAACTGGCATCCGGGAGTATTATTTCAATGAATACCATCCGTAAGGAAGCACATCTGCATGGTTTTCATGGTCGTGCTGCTGCCCATAAGCCTTTAATCACAAAGTCCAACCTCGCTGCTCGGTTAATGTGGTGCAAAAGCACACGAAATGGACTGTAGATCAGTGGAAACGGATTCTTTGGAGTGACGAATCAAGGTTCACCCTTTACCGTTCGGATGGCAGGGTCTGGGTCTGGGTCTGGGCGTCTGCCTGGAGAACGTCTCCTGCCAGAATGCATTGTACCAACAGTCAAGTTCGGCGGAGGTGGAATTATGGTCTGGGGGTGTTTCTCCTGGTATGGACTGGGACCCTTGGTCCCCATTCATGGTAAGCTCAACGCCGATGCCTACTGCACTATTTTGGATGACAATGTGCTTCCTACGTTGTGGCAATTTTACGGGTTGGACCCCTATTACTTTCAGGACGACAATGCCAGTTGTCATATTTCGACGTTAACCAAGGCTTGGTATGGTGCCAATGGAGTCCATCGAATGGACTGGCCTGCCCAGATCTCAACCCTATCGAGAACCTATGGGATGGTGAAATGGACGGTCCAAAATCGGTGAAGGAACTTCTATGTCTTCTCCAAGCCGAGTGGAAGAAAAAATACCACTAGCTGTCATACAAAGACTTGTGGAAAGTATGCCCCGGAGGGTTCACGCTGCAATTGCCTCTCATGGAGGCTCTACCAACTATTGATTTTGAAAATGTTCGTTTTTCTTTTCTATCACAGGTGTCCAAATACTTATTGGTAGTCAATGTATACGTTTCCGTGCACGAACATTCATTCACGCAAACAAAATTTAATGCAAGTTCTTTGCTCAATTGATTCAGACATTTCAAAAATTTCCAAAATCACTTTTAGCGTCTCACGCCAAACGTAACTCAAACACTAAGGAATATTTTGACGTAAAATTTCACTCAGATGTCAAAAGCAGTACCAACAACCTAAAAAGAAAAAAAAATAATAATAATTTGAAAATCCATATGCGCGGAAAATTTAAATTTAAAATTGGTTTTACTTTTGGGCACACCAGTAAAAGATTTCTATTTTTCTTATAATAAATCTTTTCATAATAATTTTGGTATGGATCGACCACAGACCATTTGGAAGATGGGCAAGGGGCAATTAGAAAAGAGGGATATCATAGAGGAGAAAATATCATTTATTAGATATTTTATTTTTTAATAATCAAAATTTTAACTGACACAATATTAAAAAGAAAAAAATTTGATGAAGTGTTTTACTTTTTTCTTTCAAAGTATTTATATGACCAGCATCTCTAACAAGTCATCGATTCATGTGTTTCTGAATGTTTATAGTTCCACACTATCTGAGATTGGACTATACACATATTAGATAAGTTAATTCCATTTTAATGTAAACTGCAGTTAAATTTCATTGATTGAATAATAAAAGGATGTGTGTTTGCTGCTTCCACTTCCACTACTAACAAGCATAAAAAAATTCTGAAAATTATCCAATCAACTATTGAAAAGTCTCGTTAACGACATCTCTGTAAAATAAGTTTATTCATTAGCAAAGTTTTTTTTTTTTTTTTTTTTTACTGTGTAAGGCTAAACATAGGAAAATTATTGTATTACATTAAAATAATATATATTCTTTATATGCAATTAATTACCGTTTTCTTTTATAAAGTGGATGAAATTTGTATCAAAAATTTAAATTTAAAAAATATATTTCTATTGCATATGAAAATACGTATTATATCTGTACTATTAATTTGTAAATATCAAGAAAAAAAGTATATGTGTTAGAAAAAGAATATTTTTCTTTTCTTAAGAACTTTTTGTCGTTACAGTGCATTCCATCTTTTGTTGAACTAGTATTGGGAAGACTAACAAGGGAAGTCAAAACATCAGAGCTCAGGACAATGTGCTTACAGGTATTCAAAAGAAGTTTAAATAATTTTTAAAAATTCTACTGGTCTTCAAATAATTCCGTTCTCTATGTAAATGAAAAAAACTGGTTTTAAATATCCTTTGAATAGTTTTTGCATAATTTAGAATGAATAATACATTCAAACATAATAGCATTACATTTATTATTTTCATGAGCACAGACACTTACAATAGTGTTTAATATAGTTTTTCTTGCTTAAAAATGACTTTAATTTTTTTTTGCAATTTTCTTGTTTTGCTTAAAATGTGTGCTTCTAATAATGTATCTTTTATTGTACAGGTAGTGATAGCAGCTTTGTATTATAATCCAAATTTACTGTTTGAAACATTAGAAAAAATCTTGATGCCGAATACAACAGAATCAATAACACAGCACTTTGTTAAACAATGGGTACATGATTCGGACTGTTTCCTTGGTAAGATTCTTTTTGCTTGCTCGAAAAACTGATTACTAATGAATTTATCTGATATAGAAGATTTATTCCAATTGGGTATTTTTATTCATGATTTGTATGTAAATTTATTGGGAATTCAAAAAAAGTTGCCAATTTATATAGCTGTATGAACGGAAAGTGGCACAAGCCACAAACAAAATTACATATATTTGTGCAAAGTGAGCTGTACAATATGGGATGAAGTGATAGAGAATTTTGCATTGTGTAAGCCGACATGTTTGCTACCATTGACATGTCGTGTGATCAAGTCTCCATACAGTTTTAATAGTGATAACAAAATAAATCATTCTAAGTAAAACTATTCAAACATTTATGTAATTTGTTTATGTACATTCTAAACTTAACACATAATTAACATAGTACATAATTTTTGCATAATTTAGAGCTGTACTAGAGATAAATGAATAATATATTCAAAGATAATAGCATTAAATTTCTTATTTTCATGAGCACAGACACTTACAATAGTGTTTAATACAGTTTAAGTACAATGAAAGTTAAAACAAGTTGTGATTAGCTATTCTATGGCTAGAAAAGATAATTAGCCTACTGTTTAAAATTTTATCTGATATCACATTTCATCTGAGATTTGGATATCTTCTTTAAAAATTAGTTACAAATAATACAAAAAATTTATTGTTCTATGTTGCACTGAAATGAAACTGACAGTTATGATAAACATAGGAATTTGTCAATCTAGTTCAACAAATGTTTGAATCTCCATGAGAAAATCTGAAAGCTGAAAATTTACTCATAAAATATTGCTCTGAACTAAAAGTTTAATAAATGAAAAATTTGAACTTTTACACTGAAAAGCAGTAATGAATGTGCAGTTACATGGGAAATGTGGCTTTTGTATGCAACTTTTAAAGACATTTAATACAATTTTACGATAATCTAAATATGCAAATTTCTAATGTGAAGCCTCCTTTTGCAGGTTGCACGACCGCAAGATGTGCGTGCTGGGAATGTGCACGCTCATTTCTACCAATGTTTTCCGATCGAAAGTGAACAATGAAATTGTGCAGAAGGTGGTACCCTCCATACTGCTTCTCTTCGAGGGATTGAAAAGAGCTTACATATGTAATTTTTTTTTTTTTTTTAAGGAAATGAGTTTTGGTGTGTAATAATTTATTATATAAGTCATTTGGTGATTTAAAAATAAAAAATTGTACTTAATTTCATTTTTTAATAAGCATTGTTTACACATCAATATGATATATTGAATAATTTTAATCTATTTGTTAGTTATTGCATTATTTACTTTTAGAATCATACAACAAAATATTATAACAATAATAATTGAAAATAAAATGAATATTCTTTAGTGTTTAACAAAATATCTGAATCAAAGTATTTGAATAAAATGAAACTTGTGAAATTTTTACATGTAGCAAATTTGAAAAATAATACCTTAACGTGACCTACTATTAGCTGCTACTTGTATTCACAAAGTTTGTCTTTTCCACTAATAGTAGTTTCCTTTATGCTTTATATAAGCCTATTGATAAATTTTTTTAAACTTCTTTAACAAAAGAGGAAAGAAGTTTAAAAAAATTTATAAATAACGTAAATGGATGTAGAAACTGCTAGTTTTCACTTTAATACATCCTAGCTATTATATATCAAATTAGTAAATAACTTTATAGCAAAAGATAATATTTTCCTAAAAAGACTTTTAAAATGACGATTTTACAATCATTTCTAGCTAATTGTAATTTTTATAAAATTTATGTTGCCATCTATGAATTACTAATAATTCTAAATAGATCTTAAAGAATTGTAAAATATAATTTCTTTTCTTTAGACAAAGCACAAGAAGAAGAAGATGATTCTGAAGAAGAGGAGGAAGAGGATGTGGATCCAGGTAAATAATAAATTATTAGGTGTACTACAGGGGTTTCAAAATTTTCTGTTATCCATTCAGAAATCTGATCTTTTTCAGAAGGTTTCTGGTGGTTAAATTTGTTCTGTATATAATTTTAGGAAGTTTTGACATATAGTTTTGAAAGTGTTTGTGGTACCTAAATATGAAAATAAGTTTTTACAATGCTTGTTGATTAATGGTGTAATTATACACATAACACATATTGTAGTTACATATATATAAGTTCTCAAAGCAGGTCTGGATAATTATTGTGGACCAAGTTACATTTATTTATGATTCTGAAATCACTATTGCAATGAGACTTACTCCAAATACTTTCCGATTTACAAATGCCAAAATTATATTATTCATGGAAGTAGGGACAAAGTGGTGTAGTATTCGGGCGGAAAAATCTTTCCAAACTGCATCAAAATTTATTCCTTTCTGCTGCAAGATTGGCATATTTTACTTCTACACCAAAAATGAGATCCTTTTATCTTAATTTAGTAATAAGTGCAGAAAAGTAGCTTAATTTTAAGCCAGCATGATTCTTTTCTCTGCTAAAACAGCCCATCAATGGTCAACATTGTTGAAGGAACTATAATTGATATTGCTAAAGAATCCTGAAATAGTTGTCTATGCCTAAAAGAAACTTTGGGAAACAATCAAAACCATTATAATGGCTTCTAGATTGTTTTATATCAGTTGCACCAGAAGCCTGATAAAATCACTTCCTTCTAGAAAATACTTGCACCCAATTTATTGACTTGAAGGAAGTGTAGTACAATCTGTGAAGATGCTAGCAGCTGAAGTGCCTAATGTTATGTGCCTAGATCCAAGTGAGGTGTCGTCATTAAGGACACACAAAAAGTACCCCATAATTTAAAAAGAAATAAATTCAAAAATTGATTAAGTGGTTAAGGCACTGTACCGATTGTGAAAGGGCCTTCAGCAAGAATAAGCACCTATTGGGTGGTCTGTTCTCATTAAGTATCCAGAGCATTAATGGTATAAGTATGAAGAAATATAATGATGATTTATATTGTTTAAAATTTAATAAGGAACACTTGCATCATGTAAAAGATGCTGGGATGAAGTACTGATGGAGAATCAAAGCATTGGAAACCGGCAGAAACGGAGGCTGATATCAGACGGGCGTAGCCTTGCTGAAAAATTGGACTCTTCTCAAAAGATGTTAAATAGAACAGAGAGAATAATTACAGATAGCATAGAAAGAGGTGTTGTATCTGGAAGTAAAAGGACAGTGCTTCTAAAAGAAGTGAAAGATATCAATAAAAGCATGTGGAAATGCTTGACCTGAGGAAAATAGAAAATTATAAATGAAAAATGTAAACAATAATAAAGAGTTGTTAAATAGTATCTTTTTACACTAGTTTTGTAAAGAAGGCTGAATAACAATTGTTCTAGTGGAGATTTGTATTGAAAAAACTAGTACATATAATTTCAGATTTTTGTAGGAATGGCTTGACAAATGTAAGTTAATTCAGCATAATTACAAGACCTTAGACTAAGGTATTCTTCATATATATATATATAATATACACATACTCACATACAGATGGTTGTCAAAATAATGGAAATGCCATAGATTTATAAAGATATATATATTTTTTAATTCTACATTTAAAATTTTTGTTTTCTAAATCTAGTTAAAAAAGACTACAAATGTAATTGAAAGAGCAATGTAAAAATTGCCCTGGATATTGCAACTGCTATATGCATCAATGATCATTAATATCAACTACAAATAGTAAATTTGAAGAAGTAGGAGAAAAATGTGCAGAATATGTAAAACTATTGATTTTTTTTTTTTTTTTTTTTTTAATTGGCCTCTGTTCAGTTTTCTTGAATCAATATATAAATATTTTGAATAGAATTTAATGGAACATGAGTTGTGTTTCAAAAGCATTATTATAGTATTTATTATCATATGAAGAATTTAAGCAAAATTAAAAAAATATAATAAAATAAATGTTATTAAATCATGAAAATGTCTATAACAGAAAACAGTATACTTATAGAATTGTCAATAATCATTTACTATAAGCTTGAAAATCTATAAATATGCTGAAAAATTCTAAATTTAATAGAGAATTATTCAATAGAAAGGAAATATATATACCTTTTAGAAGTGAAATCATTTTAATGAATATGTTGATTGATTCACATTTGTATATATAGAAATAGATGCTGTTAATATTTGTTTCTAAGACAGGGAAATTATTAAGCTACATTTTTGTTGTTAATTTTTCTCATTTATCATAAAGCAAAATTGTAGCTAATTTAGCATTGTGCAAGATAACATTACAGGAAATGAATTGTTGTCATGCACTCAGAAGTGGGAATATTGATTAATGAAAAATTGTTTCTCATTTGGGATCTCGTGGATGTTTTATTATAGTGTTGATGAGATTATCTAAATTATTTCTGCATTGTGAAATTTGGCAATTACAACTAGAATAAAATTCTCTTTGGCAGATCTCCTGGGCAGTGATGAAGATGATGTTGGTAATGACGACGTTGCTGAATTGACCAGATATGCTCAAACTGTTAAAAAGAAGTCACCTTTCCCTGTCACATCATCTAGCATAGTGGATGATGATGAGGCCACAGATGATGATGAATATGAGGAGCCTGAAGAAACTGCACTTGAAGGCTATTCCACACCCTTGGACGATGATGATACGCCGGTTGATGAATATATCATATTTAAAGAAGTTATGAATGGTAAGTGAATCTATTTTCAAATGGTAGTTGTACATCAAAAGAAAATCTTGGCAATAACAAGTATGGGTTTAAAGAAGTCTTGAAAAATTTGACAAATGAGGTGTGAATTAAAAACATTTTGAAAGCTTAAGATATTTTAAATATGTGAAACAATGATAAAGAAAACTAAAAATATAATGTGCCAATCATTAACGGTGTATATTTATTTCTGATTGATCATATGTGTATTTTAAAAAAGATCCTATAGTCTGCCTTTTCTGAATAGTACTATGTTCATATATATGATTTTATCATTTTTTTTAATAAGAATTTTCTTTAATATAAACTAAAAATATTTAAGGAAAACGAAGGTACCAATTACTATGGAAAAACATGTTGCTTGTATAGATATTTTATTTAAGTCATTTTTATCAATTACTTTTCTAACTATTTGCAATCTATCAAATTAAAATTTAATTAAAAGTTCCAACTTTCACAAAACTAGAACAGTTTTTTTAATAATAATAAAGAAATTCATTATTAATCTTTCTCATTAATGTATACAAATATAGTGTATTTTTGTTTCCTTTTGCAACTTATAAATAAGTTTAATGTTTAAATTGCCTTTTCTTGTTATTATTTTAATTTTACATTTTCTGCTCTTACAATGTTTGTTTTCTTTTCAAAATGCAATATAGCATTTTATATTTAAAAAAGATTTTTTTTTTTCTATATCAATTTAATTTGTACTGTATTGGTACCATAAATAATCTGTTAATTAATCCTCTTTAATTAAAACTTCCACAATTTTTATTTTAAGCTTTATTACTTGATAATATAAGATACAGATAGAAATTTGTAACCCTGTTACTAATGATAGTGTTATTTTTTAAGGTTACTAGTCTCTGTTTACATATATACAATGTATAATTTTGAAAATGAGGCACTGTTAATATCCTTTTCAGGTTGTAATAACTATTTGATGCATTATTACATTGGATCAAGTTTACATTATCTTGATATTATCTTGAGATATTTCCCTTTAATTTTTATTTAGTAACACAGAAAAATAGCGCCTAATATGAATGAGCTTATCTTATGAGCTCAGGGTTAGAATTAACCAATGTTATAAGAATTCTGTTTTTATGACATTTTCATTGGCGATAGGATTTATTAGTTATGCCATCAACATTTTGTTATAGAGCGAAAATTCTTTTTAAATGATTCGAGGTGATATTGGATTGGTGGATGTGTTTATTAATATACATTAAATAAAAAATTATTTATCTCTGCATTAAGTAAAAATTAATTTTTAGCATTCTAATTTTCTTCATATGAATACATCAGTTAATTAGTTTCATGTTGGATTTCAAATATTATACGAAATGATTGATTTAATTTAATTTCGATACAAATCATGCATTTTTACTTCATATCAATTCAAGCAGTTGCTAAATAATATAAAATTAATTAGTATATGCTTTGAAATCTGAAGAACAATTGTTAATGTAAAAATATACTGCTACAAAACCAGTGAGAGAGAAGCTGAAAGCTGCTTGGTTTTCCCACCCCTGAATACAGCAAAAAAAAATAAATGTTTAAAATACCTTGAAAAAGTTAAATGAAGAGAAAAATAATTAAATGGTAAGCAAATAGCTTGAAAATAAAAACTGTTTAGCTTTCCATTTAAATTGCTCTTATTAATCGAAAAGATAAAAAAAAATCAACATTATTTTGAAACAATAAGACGTTAAATAAATTTTAGTCTGAAGTAAAGCACATATGTAAACAGGCAAATTAGACAGACATGATGAGAAAGGATTCAAGATGTGCTAAAAGATAAACTACAGAAATAACATACAAATATTTTTTTTATTTATATTCAAAATAAAAATAAACATTAAATTGTACTATTTTTAATTAGAAACAAAATTTTATTTAGTTTTTTTTTTACTCAAATGCTTACCAATTATTGATGGAAAATCAAACAAATGTACATTAATTACTGATCAAGAATCTCAAAGTAAATAGCAATGTAATGATAACATTTCTCGGTTCATAAGTCTTTTACAGTCTTATATAAGTCTTAACAATACAAAAATAAGGTCTTTTGTTTAATTAATATATATATATATATGTGTTCAAGTATCCAATAAATTAAGTGACCGTTTTTGAGAAGGCTGGCAATAAGACTGAGCAGTAGAGGAATACAAATTAAAAAGAAGTTATCTCCAGTAGTGGTGGGAATTGTAAAATCGACACTGTGAGTCATCATTCTGGTCTAATCAGTATTGATCACACAATTAAACTTCAAAAATATCTTTCTGTAGAAGTTGCAGAAAATCTTTTTTGGTTGTTTTTAACTGCTAGCATTTCATTTTAAAATTTTATTGCTGTGCAAAAAAAAAAAAAATTGTATATATCTGTTAAACTTTAGACTACTGCATATATAGGTGGAAATAATATTAAAATTAATTAATATAGTTCTTTTCTCTGCTAATCATTAAGTTCATCATAAAATTTGAGAATCCATACCAATATTGCTATTTCTAATGTGTAATGAAAGATTGTATTCTATTCAAACTAAATCAATCTATCTATGCAACATTGAAAAGGAGGGAAACCATTTTTACTTTTTGATGGTATCATTTTTAGCATTTTTTTTAAAAAGTCTTTTAAGAATTTTATTTCATAAATTTTCCCTTCAATAAGTACTTGCAATTTAATAACAATTATAATAAAATTTTATTGGTTGTATTCTTAACGTACTAAGACATTTTTAAAATTTAGAGTAACATAGAAATAAATAGCAGGCAAAAATTTCTTGATTTGTGCATTAGATATTTATTTTGTAAATATTTAAATATTTTTTGTTCCTCTCCACTGTAGGAATCAAAAACAACTGACCCCAATTGGTACAACATCTTAACATCTCATTTGACTGCTGAACAGCAACGAAGCTTTGAAGATGTTTTTGTCTTAGCTGACCAGAGAAAGGCTGCTGCAGGTATTATGCCTTTTTTTTTTTTTTTTTTTTAATCATTGAAAAGTGTACTCAGAATGATGCATCTACTGTTTTCTTCTTTATCAAATGTGATAGTCAAACATCAAATAATTATGCTACTTTTAAGAGGATAACAAACTAAAAATTTTAACATAGTATCACTTAGCTTGAAGGAAGAATGAGATGATAGCAAAACTTTTTCAGTTAATATGATTAATGAAATATAAAAACTATAAAAAGAAAATTTTTGCAATAATATAGATATTACCTTTTTGACAGAAAGATATTAAAGCCATCAATGGAAATGTTTATGGTTCTGATTAGATGCATACTTCAGGCTTACAGTTTTATATTAATTTTACTGCTATTGTTTGTTTTATTTCATCATGTTGAACAAATTAAATTTCCTGAAAGAGTTCTCAACGTACCATGAACTTAACTTATCATTTTTACATGGAATCATTAAATAAAGTTTTATTTCATTTGCACCATCATATAATGAGGTTTTTTAAAATTTTGAGTTGAAAGAAGAAAAAAAAAAAAAAAAAAAAAAACGTTTTCTCAATTTACCAAAGTATTTTTTAATTTTTGCAATTTCTCACTTCAAAAGATATTTATTTAGGACTCTGTATGGGTAAATGTAAATTTTTTTCAAATAAATAATATATATTTATTTTTCTCTGGTTTTACATTTTCAATGTTAATGATTGTTTGTTGATCGTTTTCAATATTATTACATATTGCAGAAATTGTTTCACTACTATAACAAATTTTTTAAAAAGTTACAGGCCTGAAAATAGTAGGGACAGAACCCTAGTTGCAATTTAATCTTATTTGCTCAGGACTACGACCATGTTGGATAACTAATTTTGACAGATTATCAAGCTTCAATGTAGTTTTAGTGAGGACGTCAAAGATAAATCTCTTTAAATAAACAATCAAAACATTAACATATTTTAATGTGTTTATGCACTTTTCCACACCAGTGTAGATGACATAAAAATAGATAATTATCTGACAAAGTATTTCATCATACTAGCAAAGTCCATACATTGAACACTCATTTAGTGAAATACTTCCTAATGCTGGGGAAAACAAGCTACTTTGATAGAAGAAAAATATACATGATAGTTGCTCCTTAGATAGTATCTTTTATCGAAATGCTTCTGTGATTCAGATATCTTCTTTAAAAATCACTATAAATTATATATAAAGTTCCACATTAAACTGAAAAGTAAACTGATAGTTAGAATAAGCATTTGGCAAAAATGCAAACAGCAATAAGTTATATCCTCTGGTGGTCAGGGTTTGCAATAAACTCAGAGTAAAAAAAAAAATCTGAAAACAAATGGCCAGATTATACTACTATGTACATAAAGTAAGACCATTTTTAAAATTCCCAGGGCTTATGTAATTTCAATTTTCTTCTTTTTTTTGCTTGCTGGCACTGTCCTTGACATCTGTGTAAAATTTGACGACATAATATTCATTAGTATTTGAGTTATGCTTGGTTTTGCGAGATGCTAAAACTGATTCCGGCAATGAGGTAACGTACAATTAGTACATACCAGCATTTTTTTCTTAGGAGAAGGGAGGAGCTAAACAAAATAAAGAGTTATCCGGCGATTTTTGAAATGTCTGAATTATAGAACAAGAATTTGCAGAAACGTATAGGATATTGCAGAAAGCATTCGGTGAGCATTCCTATATTGGAAAGAAAAGTTTAGAAGTGGTATAAACAATTCAAAGAAGGCAGAGAACATGTTGAAGATGAAGAGCCCTCTGGTCAGCCAATGAAGCTAACGTCCAAAACTTTGGTGCTTACAAACCGTCGATTTACAATTAGATACCTTGCTGTTGATGTTGAAATTTCAAAAGCATAGGTCAATTCAATTTTGGGATTCAAACGCTTCAAATCTTGATTGGTACTGAAAGCACTGAATGTGCCAGGTCACACTGCATTGATTCTTTGTAATTTTTTGCCAAAAATGAAATCATATCATTCCACAACCATCATATTCACACGTGCGACTTCTGGCCATTCCCTAAACTCAAAAGATCACTCCAGGGACACTGTTTTGAGTCGATTGAAGAGATTCAACGTGAATCAGTACACACTTTGAAGGCCATCCCCTGCCGATGACTTTTTAGCATGCACTGAGGATTGGAAAAATAACAAGGACATAATGCACTTATGTTATTTAATATGCACTTAAATCTCTTTCTCTCTAAATATGCACTTAAATTTCTTTTGAAGGCGATGAAATAGATTTGGAAGAATAAATAAGAGTTTTTGAGAAGAAAAAAAAAAATTGGTCTTACTTTTGGGTGCAGTAGTAGAAAATGATATTGCATTTAATACAGGGTTAAAGAGCAGAAATTATACTTAAATTTGCAGATGCTCTATTGATATTTTCACATTATTTTTTGATGAAGCATAGATTCTCTCCCCTGTCCCTTCCACTTTCCATCGGAGCAAACAACTGCTTCATGCTCGCCTAAATTGACTTCAAGTGTAAGATGCAATTTATTTGTGTGAGTGATATCTAAGATTTGTATTTTATGAATGTAAGAAAGCATTCCTCAAGTATCTAATCTACAGCCCATTTAAATGATTTATTGAATCAACTCTGCTGGTATTTTTTAATCTTGTGTAATAGGGTAATATTGTTTTATTTATCCCCTAATATTATTTTATTTATCATTGTGATTGTGTAAATGATCAACAGAAAATCTCTTAAAACATGGCAAAATAATGGATCTTTTTATTTTAATTATATGTCAACAATATTTTTGATAAACATTTTTTTTTAAAGTAACATATTGAAATAAAAATAAATATTATAATTCATATTGATCTTTCTGAGATCATCTTCCCATAACTACTTTTGATAATTGAAGAGGATTGCTTTTACATATGTTACAGTATTTTTGCTCTGTAATTGGATCATCTTGTGTTACTATTTCTAATGAACGTTTTCTTTTAAACTTTCAGTTTCTAAAAGGATCGAAAAAAGTGGTGGATACGTGTTCCAAAACCAGACTGTTCCTACCTCCTTCAACTTTGGTGGAACCCCCCTATCCTAATGACCTTTCTCCAAACAGAACTGTCTATATTTAAAACACTTGTATAATAAATTAAGCAAATAAATTTGAAAAAAAAGTTATTGCTCTCCCCTGCTCTCTTTTTTTCTCCGATTATTCTTTCAATGCAGCGAACTGTGCAAGAGAAGATTTCTTCCTAATGGATTCAAGATTTGTTTCTGTGCTTGACCTCTGCTGAAAATGCAATAACAACCTCTGTTTTCTTTTATTCGTCAATAGCGTGGCCATGTAAGAAGAAACAGTTCATTTGTTGTAACATCTCTCCTCAGCTTTTAATGGTAACTTCATCTAACACAATATTATACTTATATAAATTCATAAAGCCCTAGTGAATTGTTCCTCTTCCTGTGAATCGACCTGTAAAAATTTCTCAATTATTAAAGCTACATGAGGAACTTTCCAGTACAGGATTGCAGAAGTCATCATAATTTATGAAATAAAAGTAGCAATCAATTAAATGCTGCTTTGTTTCATTTTTCTTAATTTCAGATGTGTTGTGCACATCAATTTTTTTTATAACATATGACTAGTTTGCTATTATTTCATCAAGTATGTATGTTTATTATCTTCTAACTTTTATGAATTATTGTTCCTTTTATTGATGAGTGAAAATCAGAACAGTCACATCCGTTTTGATTGACAGTATTGAATTACAATAAACTTCAATAACTCTTCAGCAAGAAAATACTTACTATTTTGCGATTTGTTATTTGGAGTTGTTCAAGAAAATTTGGAACTCATAATAATAGATTTCTTTACAAAAATGCATCCATTATTATTTTACTAGTATGCTGACAAGTTTTAAAATATATATTTATATATCTGCCAAATGAGTTGAGTGGTGGAATTCTACTTGAAAAAAGACATCATTGTTTTAAATATTTTTTCTGATAAAAAAAACCTCCTTTATAAATTCATGTTTGAAAACCTCAATAATGAAAAATGCTGTCTTATTTTTAATAAAAAAACCTGAATGTGTGCCTTTTTAAAGAGTTTTCTGGCTATAATGAATTTACTTAAGTTCTGCTTAGTATATGCCACAATAAACATGTTAGTTTTTCTGCCATGCTTGATAATTTGTGAATATTCATATATGGTAGATTTGAAACTGAAAAAGAAACTGGTTTCTTTCTACGTTTTTGTCCTACATTGTCATGGCATACTATATGTGTCATATATTGTAAATGTGTTTTGAAAAAAAACTCGATAGAACCTTGAACACTTGTCAATACATTTATTGATGTGAGCAATATCTAAAATTCTTTTTTTTTTTTTTTTATTATTTATTTCTATGTAAATGCATTTGAATGTTCATATAAAAGGCTTGTTATTTTCAAGCAATGCATACTCTATTCTATGATTTATTTGACCAGAATATATGTGGTTATATTTCAAAGCTTTGATGTTTAATTTCATTCACTCAACAAAATAAATGTGGAAGGAGACAATTAATATATTTTTAAAAAGAATTAATGTTTTATGATAATATAAAAAAAATATGTATAATTTGATAAATTCAATTTTTTTTTTTTTTTTTAAAGTAAGTTTTAAACTATTCTAAGCGCTGTTCAAATTTCTCAATAATTGACCTTGAAAATTTTAATAAACTTGTGCCAATGAAGTGTTAAATGATAAAAAAGATGTAGAAAATCTTACACATGATTTTGGTTATCATTTTTGCTTTTAAAATTAAAAATTTAAGTGTACATAGTTTTTAATTTACTTAAAAATGGGGGACGGAAATAAACAAGTATCTTATCATAATTTCGAACAATAATTGTTTTGAAATTGTAAAAATGAATGATTTAAAATTAATTTAAATATTGGACATAAAAATCCTTAAAAGTGAATAACTGTATAACAAAATTAAGTTTTAGACATTCTTGACAAATCACTAAAAGATATTCCCCACCCACCCACTTTTTTTAGAATGTGTAAAAGATACAATTTTTTTTATAAAAGTTGCATGTTTATTTCTACAGCCTAACTCAAATTAAATGAGTAATATATATTTAATAAATTATTTCATTTTACTAAATTTAATCTTAAATTGAGTTTTGTTAATTATATGGTGTTTTTGTGTGTGTTAAAATGGGTAAATATGGTATACATAATTGTGTTTGAAAAATGTATATTATTCTAAAAACCTATTTATATATGTATTAATGAATTTGATAACATGAGTAATAATTTAAATATTATTTTAACAAATTGAAGCATAGGATAGAAATAATGACTGCTAAAACCAAGGGTGTTTTTTTAATTAATTAATTAAACGTGTTATGGTTAGGAATTATGAACTTTATTTTAAATGCATTATTTTTTATGTTCTTGGTAAAATGATATTTTCAAAAATTTTAAATCTTTCCTTCCATATTTTTTTTTTTAAGAAATTTTTTTTTTTTCAGTTATATTGAAATCATTGAATTAATTAGCTTAGAGCAGTTTTGTTTTATTATTTTGTAATTAACAAATCATCATCCAAGTTTTAGTCAAACATCTTTAAATATTATTATAGAAGTATGTGAAACGAAGTTTTTCAAGCATTTTTGCTTCACATGTATTTCTGTTTGCTAATTTGTGTCCACAGCAATACATCTATGAACTTAAAAAAGAGCTGGGGAGAGAAGGATGTTTAGGAATTATTTGTTGCCTATTTATTATCTGTTTAATTTTGTAGTTGTTTTTGACAAAATAGTAGCGTTAAGATGTGATGGCATGATTTCTGCTTGTTGTGTCTTTCAGTGTTGTATTTAAAATATAGAAGTTGTACTTTTTTTTTTTAACTTGACATCAGTTTGATTCATATATCTGAAAATATTCTGCAGGTTTATGTATCATATCTAGTGTAATAACAGATTTTTTTTTCTTCTATGGGGTGTCTCAATCTGGAAATATGATTTCTGTCATCAAGACATCGCCAGAAACACCTCATGAAAATCAAAACTATTTAATTATGAATATGGATTATGCATTTGATTTCCATCCGGATTCTTATTTGTACAAGGAATGCAATAAGAGGTATATGAAATATCCTAGATTAAGATACACTGCTACTTCCTATTTAGTCAATTTAAAGAATTCTCCAAATGATGTAAAAATTTTTGAAATAATTTCAGATCTTTATTGGATAGGAATTATGAATTTAGTGAATAAAATGTTGAAAGCCTTGCTATTAATTTTATCAAATGTTATTAGAATAAATTCATAACCCCCTTCCCCCAATCTTATTTTTATGTTTTAGATAATAGCAAGCTCTACAAATTTTAAAAAACATTTTAAATAAGTTGATATTCTAAAGCATCAAACTATTCTTTGATGCTTTAGAATAGTTTGATATAGATAAAAAAATATTTGTGTCAACTTAGATTTTGTTAATTTTACCAAAACATTAAAGTTTGCCAACAATTGTTTGGAGTTTTTTTATAATTGAATTTTTTATCCGAAAAATAATGAAAATAAATATTTAATCAAAAGAAATTTAAAGCAGCTGAGTAATGTTATAGATAAATATTTTTAAAAAAGTGTTGATTAAGACTGTAAAAGGGTAGATGTGTATTTTCTTTTTCCAGAACTGAAATTATTCTAAAAATTTGTATTCAAAATTTATTTAGAAGTCAAAGGTTATATTTGTTTGTGCAAAATATCTGCAAACATTTATAAAATATAACATTTTATGGGGGACGACCACAGAAACTAAATTGAAAGTTCCCCAACGAACCTTAAAATGTTATTTTCAAATTGTCTCTTCCATTGAAATTTGAATCAATGTTTCAAATGCTTTTAATGGAAGTTTTTAATGCAAAAAAAAAAAAAAAAAAAAAAAAAAAAAATCGAAGAGGGACTAAATGCTTTACTTGATGGGATTTTCTATCCATTTTGCATGCCTTCAATAACTATTATATTTATATTGAATGTAAATTTATATATTTTTAGTCAGCAATAAATAAAATTGAGGAATTGATTTCAGATCATGTTTGCCTATGTAAATGTTTAGTATCAATAATCTGGTGTTTGTAAATTATCTTGGATACAAAAAAAAAAGTTGGCATATATGATACTGAAAATAGCTGTGTGCTGTTTACTATGTATGAGTGTATGCAAAATCTATGGTAATTTAATTTTCTTCCTCTTAAGAGAAGAATTTTTAGTCTTTCAAGTGTGTTTTAAATTGTTTGTAAAGAAAGAAATTAACAGTTTGTTGATGCATTATCCTCTCTTTTGGGGGGTGCTATATATAACTATTCCAAATTCACAACACTAAATTAGTGTTGTGAATTTTAAAAAATATTCCCAGCATTCAAATCTAGCTTAATAATTCTCTAATTCTTCTAATTTTAATATAGAAAATATGCCTTATTTTAAAAAAAATTTTCAAATAATTAAAATAATTGTATATTTCTATAAATCATTTTTGTCTAAAAGTTTACTTTTAATTATAGTGTTTAATGATAAAATGTGCCTAATAATATAAACTACATGTTAAAATCATATTTTATGTAGATAAATCTTGTAAACAACTGGGGCATGCATTAGTATAAATAATTTTTCCAGTCGTTGTAACGCATAAACATATCAAAACGTGCAATTAGATGGATGAAAAACATTTTTTTAATTTAAAATACCATTTTCCATATAATTTTGGATACTTTCAGTTTCAATATCAAAGAAAAGTTGATTTGCTGATTATAGTAAGCCAATCTTGGAAAAACTACTGGATTTTCTTGAGGAAGGCAGGGATCCGTTTACTACCCGTGATACTAGGGATTCTTCTCTTGCTAGGAATATTACTTATGGCAGATGAAATTTAATAATTCATGTATTTTACAATTTAACAGACAGTGTTATGATTTTATTTTTTTAACTAAAAAATTTTTTTGGTGACCTTATACAAATAGTTTTTTTCTTTTTTTTTTTTTTTTTTTTTTACAGCAAGATTTGGTTTTTGTGTAAAGAAACTTGTACAGAATAAAATGTAAGTGCTAGCATTAAATATTTTTATATCCTACTTGTCATACCTTTCTTGTGAGAATATGCTGTTAATTGTCTTTATCTATATAGAAATGTGAAGGTTTCTTAACATGACTAGTGAAAATGCACGTCGCGATTATGGATACTATTATATACACTGCCAGAATGTAAGAGCTTTGAGAAATTAAAGTCTTCTGTTCGCATTAGCGAGTTGCAAACTAATTTTCAAAGTAGGGTCCAAACAGATTGTCTCGAAAATTGGCAAGCGTCCAAGTCGGGCAGATTCAAACAGAGGTGACGTTTTGGGGACAATATCTGTGGGGTTTCAATTACAATAAAAATAGTTTTAGTTTTCAATAATTAAAATTTTAAATTTCCCAATATCTAAACAAAATTTAGACGAAAAAAATTTCACTCTAACGAACTTTTTTTCTTCATAATTGTGTCGTGTGTATGTCTAGCACTCTAACATCTAATCGATTCGTCCACTTATAACCTTTCCACATAATCGGTGGTTTAGCTATACTCACTTTGATGCGTGCCAGCTGTTTTCAATCGTTCAGAACATGTTTTCATGTTTAGAAAATTATTTTTCTTTCATACAGTTATTTATATATTTCTTTTATTATAACAAAAAAGCATTTTTAAGTTGCGGTTTTTATAGAATTGAAAATTTCCATTTAAGAAGAAAATCTACAAATTGTGTGCAATCCGTACCCTGAAGATTTTCAACATATAGTTCTCATATTATAGGCCTAAAATAACTGATAATTTCATTTTCGTTTTTATATTCTGTACTCCAAAAATTCTCGATCAAGCATATTTTATCTAAATTAACTCGTCTTTCAGATGCATTATCTTACTGCTAAAAAGAAAAAGTTATATGTATAATGTATGCTCATAATAAATCCATACGCCGTAAAGTTTTGTGGGTCTCGGTGAGGGAGGGAAGAATTCAAACGCCTTGGTTACAATCACTTGATGTCAAATGTGGATGCAGTTATGCTGCCCATCTGCGCATATAACGATGTCAAAGTGGCCAAGTTTCAATTCATAATCATTATGCACAACGTATTGATTTATCCAGATAAATATTAAAAAAAGTCAGCTATCTTTTATATTGGGTTGGCAACTAAGTGATTCCGGATTTTCTCAATAGTTGGTCTTAACACATTCTTTTTTTTTTTTTTATCAACGTGTTCAAAGCACCTAACCTATATTGTTTTTCTAGGTGTTTTTCGACTTCCGCCTTTAATTTAGTAAAAAAATTGTATCGATTAGTTATTCAGTTTCGTTTTTATCCCAATTTTAAAATGGAAGACCAAGACGCGCATTTCAGACATAATTGTAATATTTTGAAAAAGGCAAAAATACATCGCAAACAATTATGTGCCGTATATCAGAATGAAGCTTTAGAGGCAGTGTCAAATTGGTTCTGGTGATTTTTCACTGAAAAATAAGCAACGATCTGACCTGTCCAGTTGATGAGACCCATATCAAGTCTATTATCGATTCAGATCGTCATAACACGTGGGATTGCAGAGAAGCTCAATGTATCGCATAGATACATTCAAAAAATAAAACAGCTTTGCTATGTAAAAATGATACTTTGTAAATGATGTACTTTGATAGATTGATTTTTAAGCAGTCTGCATATGCATATGATAATTATTTTACGACAAACTGTTGCAAACATATTGTATTTTATCATTTTAATAACTTTATCAAAAAATTTTAATTATAAAATAATAAAACGTAATTAATTCGTATTTGTATTGTGGATTTAAATTTTTTACATAAAAAACGAATATTTAACACCATGACCCTTTTTACTCTCTTAAATGCAATCTTTTAAA
The DNA here is from genome assembly GCA_021605095.1 of Caerostris extrusa. Lineage (NCBI taxonomy): Eukaryota > Metazoa > Arthropoda > Arachnida > Araneae > Araneidae > Caerostris > Caerostris extrusa. Next base: position 246,088 of record BPLR01018218.1, on the reverse strand, counting down.
AAAGGCAAAGCGTACCTAAAAATGATCCGATCATCTGAAAATTTCAAACACGCCAAATAAACATACCAAATAAGCGAATGATGAAACGAACCATAAGGGCTAACTTCGGACGTAGCTCACAATTAACATTGTATAAATTTGTAACAATTGCGGACGGTTTATCTTGTTTCGTTTCCCAGGTGACATAATCAACAATACCGTGTTGGGACATTTGGGGAAGACATTATTATCACCCAATTGGATGAGAGAGTGGTTATGATAAGTGAATTTCGCCAGTTGTACAATGCAATAGACCGCTACCTGTACTGTGGTGGAGTTTGCAGCAATAATTGCACACACATCTCATTAGCACAATGAGAACTCAAAAACTAAGGGAGCGAATGAGAGGCAAAAATTGTACGACAGACCTGAATTGCCCAAACAGCATTATTGTTGAACCATCTAATCGTACTGTTTCCTATAACCCTTGTTATCTATCTCTATTTCACAGCAATTGGCTAAGGCTGTGAAAATATTGGCTTTATCCTTTAATTCACAATATAGCAGTTTGATGATATTGAGGCTAATCGGCATGATTACCCACAGGCAATTATCATAGCTTCGAGTCAGAAATTCCGCTTTAAACTTGGAAGAAGGAATTGCATCCATTTATGGAGAAATTAGGGCCATATGTCACCAATTAGCCTTGATTTTGCAGAGGCACACACACATTATTTCTTGCGTGGGATGCTATCTCCTTCGACAGCAAAGTTTCCCCAGTTGTTTATAGTCTTAACAGCTTCAACTATTGATGTGATCCTGAGATTCATTTGTTTTATCCATCATGGTATGTCAACATGGTGCTCTTTTCTTGCAAAGATAAGGACATATCTCATATTTCTACACTGTCTACATGCTATTGACCACCTGAAATATACAACTATTATACTCTTCTAATGCCAAGCAAGTTCTCCAGACCTTTGACAATTGAACATAAATGATGCATAGTAGACCACCAGATTTGTTCACTCCCCAATGCTGTAAATCTACAAAAAAGGAGATGATGAAATTTGTATTACTTCTTACATAGTGTATATAAGCGTATATCTCTGTCAAGGAAGGCATCACCATTTATTAATTTGAACATTCAATGCGTAATTGTTAGCAATTGATGGGATATATGACCTATTTATGTATAGGCTTTACGCATATTTAATTTTAGCAAAATATATCACTTTATTCTTTTTTTTGGTGGCGAGGGGAGGAGGAATGGGCAAAAGATGCTTCTTGTTTATGCTGTGCTGTTACACAAGTGCTCTAGCATTATTAAAATTCTTTCCTATTCTCTGAACTGTATCAAGCATGAACTGGAAAAAGGAAAATATAATATTTTTAAAATCTTTCCGACATAAGGAGGGGAAATAAAAATGAAGATTCTTGCTTGGCAGAAATTTATTGAATCAAAGACAAGCCAAGGAAAAGAATAACTTTAGCTGAAAAACACCACGCTAACTAATAAATATTCTTCCTGTACTTTTAAATAAAATATTCAAAGTAACTAAATACTTAGTTCATTTTATCACTTTTGTCATTCAAAAACTTTTCAGTATAATATTTTTTGCGCAGAGTCAGTTGACATTAAACTTCTCCAGTAAAAAATAAAGGTTGATTTTTATGGATTAATGTTGAATATATATATACATATATATATACATATGTGCATTACTTAAAAAGCATGTAAAGCTCTTGAAAAGTTGTTATTTAATGTTTGGGAATTTCTATAAATTTGGTATTCACTTCATTGTAAAAACATATACTCCAGAGAAAGACGCCGCCACTGTGAGCGCTTTAACTCACCAGTCCAACGAACGAGGCTGTTGTGCAATCGTTTCTTTTCGCCGGCGAATTTGGCATCTCCGCGTTCAAGGAGAGGCAGACAACAGCCAAGTCGGTAATCGGTTCTAACGGATGAAGATAATGACTATCCATGGAAAAACCTGGTGATAAGTTTCCCAGTTTTCGCGACCCTAAGTGTGCATTTTAATTCCGGAATGAGGTAAGATGTTTTTTACGCGGAAGAATTTTTATTTTTGATTCAATTAATATTATAAATAAATCGAATTTTTTTCCCATGTGTCAAGCCTAATAGCCGCAAGCAGCCGGTGAAATATAAGAAACCATTCTAATTTAAGAGTTTATTTAAGTAAATAAATTTAAAGTGATATATTTATTTTATAAAGCACCGATAGTATTCTTATTTGAGTTGCGGTCGGTTGTTTTATTATTGTGTGATATTTTATAAGCGCTTCATGTACGTATATTTTTAAGTTGGTTTCAGTATTGAATTTTCTGTATCACTCTTAATTTTAATGCTATAAAATTAAGGATTTATTTTCATTAGCAATAATTCTGAATTTTCCTAGAACAATTGATGTGCTTAATATAATTGTTTATTGATTTATTTAGACGTAATATTTATATTTCTTAACAGATTAAGTGTTTAATTATATTTAAAATAAGGAGATTACGATTTCATTTCGAATATTCAATATAAATTTTGAATTAAATAATTTAAGTAAGTATTTATATTTATGAAATTAAATCACAATTTTTGCTATACTAAATGTAAAATTGCACTTATTATTTTATATATCTCATGTAAAATTTTAATGCTTCTAGTATTTTAATGCAAAATAAAATTTTTGTATATTTTTTAATTATTTAAAAAATAATATGGTATTGTGTTTAATTGCATAAATATATTAAATTATATTACTATTTTTAAATGTGAAATATTTTTAATCACTTACAAAAGTTTTTACAACAGTTTTTAAGTTAAAATTATAATTTTAAGCATTTATTTATTTAATTATCAGAGGAAACATAAAAAAAGAAAAAAGGATAATTTCTATTATAATTTTTGATGTACTTATTAAAAAATATTTCCTAATACATCAATAAATAAAAAATATTTTTATTAAATAAAATCAATTTAAAACTAGTGTTTATGGAGTATTATTTAATTTCTCAGTATTTGTGCATGTTCTTCTGATAATTTGTTCTACTAAAGATATTTTTTGTCATTAATCTTGGATTTCCACTTGGAATCTATTTTTAAAAAGAAAAAAATAGTTAATTTTTAAATTGTATATAAGTACAAATAAATTATTGTTTTTAATGTCTAAGTGTATAATATAATTGTAATGATGATTTGCCATAGAATTGTAAGTCTTGATTTGTCATATTGAATTAATTTTTGGTATAAATTTCCAATATTTAAAAAATGTATTTTATTGACTTATTACATAATTAGCATATTAACCACATAAATTAATATACTTTAAAATATGATTATTTTTTTCAAATCAATTATTTTAGTTCAATGAAATATTTAAATAAATATTTTTAAATTTAGATTTGACCTATCGGTTGACATAGTAGTAAAATTAGTAATAGAATGTTGTCGCCTTCATATAATGTGGATTATTGACAGAAATATATCATAAAATTTAATTATTTTAAGTTGATTAAAAATATTATTATTTATAAAATAAATGTCCAAAATTCATTTTATAATTAAAAAAACATTCAAGACAAAATTTATTTTGGAAACTGCACAATGTTTTTATTTCTTTTTCTTGGTCTATTTGTTATTGTTAACATTTCAATATTAATATTACTCTATCATTGTAATGTATGTTTTCTCTTTTGAATCTACAAATATTGAATGGATTTTATTTTATTTGCCCTTCTATGACTCATATCAAGCTATTTTTTTTAGGGTTTTTTTATGCAATTTTGCCACTTAAATATTCTTCTGTGATCATCCTAGCATTGCTCAAATTGCTGGAGCAGTAAAAATAATAAAGAGAGATTTAATTTTTATATTTAACAACTTTTATATCAATTAATTTTTGTACTTCCATAATTTTTAGTGTTCTTGCACTTTTAAAAAGTATTTGTAACAGAAGTATATAATGCTAAATGTCTTTACTTTTTGAAGTTCTTCGAGATTTATACTCATGTAAGTTGCTTTTATCTCAATTTATCCTAATGTTATTTAAATGAAAGAGATCGATGATGAATGATAAACTATATTCATACAACTAAAAAGCTCAAAATTTGTTATTCCATGATAGTTTGTCAAATTTGATACACTAATTGTATTTTTGTAAGATACTACGTAAGCTGTTTTTGTAATTGAATATGCAATGAAATGCAATAATCATTTGAAACAATTCTTTATGTTGTTTCTTTTTTTCCTGTTAATTTTATGATGTAATTCATTAAAATAAATATATAGTATGGTGTTAAAGTTTTTGTGAACTTTTTGGAAGTGTCTTTAAATATTTCCTGTATATTAATCTATATTAAAATATTAATTATATATATTATTGATAATATTGGTTTATGTACATTAAAATATGTTTTACATCACAGAAAAAAATTAGTGTTATGTTCCATTTTCATTTGAAAATCAGTTGATATTAACAATACTACATTATACTATGTATACTAGCAAAATTAATATTTTAATTTAAAATTATATACATTTAAAAATTATAGTATATGGCAAGTACTGAAAAACATTTCATTTTTTTTTATTCTAAGAATTTATGATGCCAAAATTTTAATTTTGTTATGATTATTTTTAACATAATATATGTTGTTAATTACATGATTACTGTTATTGTTGACAAGAGTTATAGGTTTTGTATTTTATAATTTTTAACTTTAATTTTTCTGTGGTTGCACTATATTTGAATTTTCACAAACAATTTTATTAACTTTGGTATTGTCAAAGTCATTTATTTTTGCACTGATATCTGTTATTTCCCTTAAAAAATATTTCAAAAATAATTTATGTTTTATTTTCATTAGAAGTTCTTGAATACGAAAAAAAAAAAAAAATCCAGTGTTTTCACAAATTGTTTTTTATACAATTGCTCTAACTAAAAAACATCAGAATTGCAAAGACATTACAATTTTTGCTCTATTATTTATCACTATCAATTGCTAAAGCTTGTCTTATTGCTTTTAAAGTTTGAAAAATACACAGAGCACTCACTTTCTAAAGGACTTCTTAAGAAAAACTAGACCCTATACCTGCTTTAAGCAGGAAATATTAAAAAATTTCAAACCATTAGTCCTTGTAAAGTTGTTGAAGTGATTTATTAGTTAATATTAAAAAAAAAAAAAAGAAATAGTGATTTAAATATGACCTAAAATCTTTCTCCCTGATAAGTCAATAATACATTAACCTATAAGTTGATGATTTTCTTGCCAGGAAGTCCTTGAAAATGGTGAATAATTACATATGACACTTTCTGTATCTTCCTTTGTGATTCATTGATAGATAAATGTAACATTAGAATGAGAAAGTGTTTCCTTTCACTTTAGGATTTTCATATCAGAAACTTTCTCTGCTAATATGTATGAATTATGATCTGCAGGGTAGGAATTTGAGAAGTAAATACTTCTTAACGTTTCCATGTATCGAGATGTTAGAGAAAGCCAAAACTGATATTATTCAAGACTGTCCGAATGTTACACCCAACCTAATAGCGAGCTTATCTTTTTGTGTGCATATTAGTGATATCTGACTTCCTTAGAAACTTTTGAATGAATAAAACATTGTTTACGTGCCATTCATCAAATGCATCTGTTTTAAAGATAGTTTTTAAATAGCATACATTTTTTAATCATTTTTTTTTTATGAAAATTAAGCAAAACTATTTTTATTATTATTATTTTTGTTGTTGATAACTTAAAAAAAAAAAAAAAAAAAATTAATGAGCTGGGCAACAATTTTTTAATCTTTGAAATAAAAAATATTTAAAAAAAAATAGAAATAATATAGATATTCAAGTTTTTTTTATTTAAATACTTAGCTTCATTATTTTTATGTTATTATAATTTCAATGTAAATGCATAGATATCTCAATACTGTTTCATGTTTGGCGTCAAACACAACAGCTTTGTATCCGCAGGTCGACATTTCTTATGTTGAAGTCTTATTTATTTGTCGCGTGTATCGGAAAAGCGAGTGCGTGATCTGCAGGATTAACTGAACCACTCATGATAAGATCAGAAAGCAAATAGAGTTTCTTGGGTGTAATGGATCACTTTATCAGAATCGGAACGCTATTTAATTCATCTCTCCTTTTTGATGTCTGTGACTAAGAACGTTTATCTATTTTTTTTCCTTTCTTATATCTTGATTACTAACTTGTTATCTTTTATGAGACGTATATAACGTTTGAATGTTAGTTTGATCGTTAATAATAAAAAAAAAAAGTTTTTTGTCATGTGGGCTTTCATCTTTCATTTTATTTTTTTTTTTAAAACAGTAAAATTATTATTTATTTTTAATTAGCAGAATGTAGCTAATCCTCATCTTGCCTTTACAAATCTTATGAAGGGGAAGAGGAAAGATAAAAATATATTCTGTTATAGATTTACGCAGTTGTCCCAATCACTGTGACAATTAAGTGAAATGCTTTTTGCTTTTATAAATATTTGCTCCAGTAACATCTTACTTTTTCTGATATATATAATATACACAAAGTTTTGCCCTTCAAAAGATTGTAGACAAATGGTGAAAAATGCTTATAAAATTTTGTATATATATATATTCATTGAAGAGAAATTTGTAATTAAAAATCAATTTTTCTATATTTGAACACTACATCTTTGAAAGTTTCTACGTATGTAAGGAATGGGAAAAAAAATAAAAAGAACTAAGCGGTTTATTTAGTTCCCTAAGATATAATGGTGATGGATAATGCAAAATCTCAATATATATATATATATATATATATATATCATTATTAATGCTTTTAAAGATTTATAAGAGAGATAGAGATTTAAAAAAAAAAAAAAAAAAAAAAAAAAAAAAAAACGAAATTGGGCACTTTTCTGAAAAGAGCCGGTCGCGCCATTGGCGAGCATCCCTGGCGCACGAGTTTTCAATTGATTGCTTTTAATTCCTCTCTGCAAAATCGGCCCGAGATTTAATGAGATTTGAACCAAGGCTGTGCTGAGAGCGGCAACAGTTATGGTGAAGTGATAAATCGCCAGCGTATGTCCGCTCCGCGGTTCCAATTTCTGTCACCCCTCACTTACAATAAAGAGCACCCAAATTTCTTCGAAACATTGAAATTTTTATGTGCTCGTGTAATTTACCTTTTAAAAATAAAAATAAAAAAATGCACTGAAATTATTTTATCTGAATATCAGTCTATTTTTGCTTTTCTTAAATATGTTTAGAAATATCTCCAATGATGAAGATTAATTACTACAGTTATTATCTGAAGTTCAAAATTATTAAAATATCTCAGCAGTTTCGAATTTGAAGGAAAAAAAAAAAATTTTTATAGAATATATTATCAGAATATTTTATATTCTGATAAATTTTTTTTTTTTTTTTTTCGATTTGATTAATCTGATTTTTTTTTTTATTTTGATAAATTTGTTCTTTTATTTTATCTGATAAATTTTAATAAGAACTTTTAACAAAATGCACTTTTTAAAATCTTACACTATTTGCATAATGAAGGTGTCAAAATATTTTTGATGTTAAAAAATGATAGAAATGCAATAATGATCAAAACCTCATTTCCAATGAATACACAATAGCTAATAATTTGAATAGAAAAGATGGAATTGAAAATTATTGTAGTGCAGCAGTTTTTCCTCGTTTGTCACATTCTGCAACATTTATTGGTTTAGTGATTCTACTTAATCTTATGTGCTGCCGGATACATTTTTTCTTTCTTTTCCTCCTCTACATGCGATCCAAAGGGTTTTCCTCTTCTGAAATTCGGCGCCAAGAAACTGAATATACTTTTGACTCATTGCAACCTGGATACGAAGTGCACAGACATATCAAAAGATAATCTAATGAATATATATCTTATTTATTTAGACAAAATCAAAGAATGAATAGAAGAGCCAATAAAGAATAATTTAATTCTCGATATTACGCTAAGTGGAATGCACTCGAGTTTTTGTAGTGACCAACATGTGAATGGTGCTTGATGAAATATTTGTTCGCACATGTGTGTTGTTCCAGTCATTTTAATGCATTATCTGCTTTGCTGAAGCAGAATTCTGAAATGGAACGTGTCTTTGGTAATAAATATCGTGAAAATGGGGAAGGGGGGGATAAAATAAATATAGGAATTCTGCATCAGGCTAATGAATTATTGGTAAAGTATTTAACTTCCAGTCTGCATGCATACATTATGTAAAATATTTTTCTTATATTTAAATGTTTACTTTCTTATTCAACTGAAGCAGGTTCGTGTTTTGTCTTTCATCGAATAGAACAAATGACCCATTTTATTTTTAAAGCAAAATAGACATAGATTTATAAACCCACCCCTAATCATATCTATCGAGCAATTTTATTTTTCAAACTTTTAAAACCTGCACCCCATGTTTCTGTTTTTCACTCTTCCTAGTAGACAGTCTTGCAAGTCCAGCATCCAACATTATAATGTTAGGCACATGAGAAGAAATGTAGAAGCGACACGCTGTTCCGCCGTGCTGTGCGCAAACCCATTGTTTAAGAGGAAGGAAAAACCACGCTTTCTTGCAACGATCTGTTCTTATCAGACACAAAGTTGCTACCTGTAGAGCAATGTCTTTATCTGCATCCTGAAACGGAGAAAGTGAAAACCTCTTGGTTGATAAAGTTAAATGATATAGGAGATTCGAGTTAAAAATTCGAGAAATATTCCTTCAGTTTTTATCATGTTGGCCTTATCGTTCGTAAGTTTTATTTTATTCTTTAACCTATTTCCAACACCGACCCACGATCTAATTTTTGAACGTTTTACCATGATTGGGGAAATTCTAGAGAATCTGGCAATGCAGAATGATTTCTTTCGTTCCATGGCATTGGACGGTCGGACCTCCTCTTTTTAGAGTATTGTTTTTCTAATGCTTAAAATCAAGCGGCATAATTAATCACGGTTAATATAAAATGAAATATTTATCCAGGAGACACTTGTAAGTAATGATTCGCAAAATATTAAATCTGCAGCAGATGATTTTTAACATCCACAATATTTTCTGAATGCAATGGCCTGTTCACTATCTGTCTATATGCAGGGTGTTCGGACCATATAATCAGGGTTGCCAGTTTGGGACAGGCACATTCCTCATGTGATTATTACAACAATCTGTCCACTGTCAGGAGTGACGCTGAGTTGGTTAAGTCAGGAGTTGGTTTTCTTTACTTGTTGCACTAAATGAAGAATGTTTTAAAAGTAATTTTATTGAGCATAAGGCAATTCATATCTCATATATAGAGAATCATAATAGTGGTATGTTAGACAGGCGATTTTTATTTTTAATAAATAGGCTCCTCTATTGATTTGAATTTATTTAGAACTGTTTTTAGGCATGTATTTCGGGATTGGCAATACTTTTGACTCAACACTCTTTACTTTTGGCCATTGCTATTCTATGCTGCTGATGAGAAGGAAAAAAAGGGTCTATCCATAATGATTTTCGAAAAGAAGAGTTCATTTTTAAAAATTTTTTTTTTTTTTTCAGCTGTCAATAAATAGAAATTTATTTTTCTAAATATTTGGTATTTCTATTCTATATATTGACTGTGTTTATTTCCCATCAAAATAATTTAAAAATAAGATATTCATTTATATAAACTTTTGTAATATTTTATTATATTTCCTACAAAATGATCAGTCACAAAGAAGATAACATTTCTTGTATCTCTTTATCTCGAGTTCCACTTGAGAAGGACAATGTTCAGAATCCTACCGTAACGTGTTTGCGTTTTCTTAATAAATGCGCGCAGGAAAAGGAGTCGAAGGTCGATGCAGTACGAAAAGGCGACGTTTGCCCTAACTTTGTTTTCTTTTAGAATAGGGAGACGCTCTTTCATTTATTACTCCTCTATGTTTTGAACCATGCCGCTCAGCACACAATGGTTACCTGATATCTCTGGGATGCATAGTTTCAGAGAAAAGCGAGAAAAAGAAAAAGTTGGATGTTACAACCGGTGCGGGTTTTTTTTTTTTTTTTGAATCGCGTAACTGCTGAACGCATAAAAACGAATGAATTCAAGGAAATAAAAATTTTACCTCTAAGCTTGTACAAGTTTTAGAGACATGAATGATAGATTCGTACCTATTGTGCAATTTTAACAGCTGCCATTGGACTCGTGTTGCTTGAAAGAATCGGTCATCTTTGCACAGTGATACTGCATTTCAAAATTCGCGAAGGACATTTGGAGTGGCAATACATTACAAACTGTGAGAGAGTGGGTTTTTCGCTGTCCGTGCCGACGCCAATGTCTTCGATAGGATGGAGGACAGGCACCAGTCGAGTGGTTGCCAAGTCCGATTCGTTTTGGAAATTTTTCTGTGAAGACGTCCGAAGGACCTGACATATTAATTGTTACAGAACAAGACTTAGTGGCTAGTTTGTATGCTGTCTTCACTTGTGTGGGTACGAGATACAGTTAGCTACTGCACTACGCGCGAATGCATACCTCGATGTCAACGGTGGTCATTTGGAGCATCTTCCTTTCTAAATATCGCATCAAAATCATTAATCGCTGTTTCTGCCTTTAACTTCATTTTCTATGCACCGATCTACTTTTCTTTTGCATTTTTCCTCGAAAACTCTGCATCGCATAATTCCTTTGGCAACTTGTATACACTCGAACGAGGATTTTCGCCCTGGACTATCTACAAGTAGGTAGGTAGTTTCTGAACGTCTTGTATATAAAAATGGATGTATGTTTCAGCATAATTTAAAAATTAGCATTAGACGTCCTAATTTTTCACTGTTCTATTATTTAATTTTAGTAATATATCTCGTAAAAATTGTCACTATTTTGTAATTAAACAAAAACCTTATGTGCTTGGTACCATAGATGACGCAATCGCTGTCTATAGTTTTTGTTTTTTGAAATTAAAATGGTAAATATTAAGTTTATGGGATTGGACTCTTTTTTTTTTTTTTAAATATATTTTTGTTTTTAAAATTCTTTTTATTCACGAGTACTTATTCTAATAATTTTTCTTTTACAAATTTCCGAATGATCATTTGCATTTTTTCGCCGATATTTATTTCCAAATAAAATTTACTAAAACTAAAAATGTTTTGTTACACGTCCGCTTCCTTGCAATTCTGAGTTCTGATGCAGCCAACTTGCTGGCAAGTTACTTCTGCTTTCATTCATGCAAATTTCTTCTAACCTTTTGTTTACATCCAAGTCCGACGTCATATGCGGGAAGCATAGGATTGGTTGTGACGTCTGGCATGGATGTATACAAGCTCAAGCTCAGGAAATTTGTACGTGACTCGGATCTGTCGTAAATAGATAGAACCGAGCTATGGTTTTCACTCTGCTAATTTTCCGACATATCTGAGCATATTTTTGTATGAATATATTAAATCAGTACTTCATGATTAATCCAAGACTTATTTTAAATGATGAGGTTATTATTTAATGTGAAAAATATTTGTATGTTACTTTTGTTTTTATATTTGAACAATACATTTTTTTTTTTATGAACAAATGCATCACTCATATAGTGTTCATGGCAAAACACTGAAAGATGGCGAGATTTGACAATATTTTATTAGATTTGGCACCATGCGATTGTCCGGCATTTTGACCGGAAGTCATTCGCCACTAGAACAGCAGAGGTGCAACGTCTCCCAAGATGCACCAGGTTATGGCATTTTGAACGCTTAGGCATGTTGGCTATACTCCTCGAGTCTAACGCAGGGGTCTCCAAACTACGGCCCGCGAGAGCGAAATAGCTTGTTGTTGTAATAAATTGGATAAAAAAACACAGAATAATAATAACTCGGTTTTATTGACTTGCTAGGTAAGGCTTAATGACAAGCATAATACGCAGACAATTTAACTTAAGCATAACAACTAACAAATAATTGAAATGAATCCCACTCACATTATAGACTAGTAAACATCTCGCGGTTACCCTCGGTAGTTATGTTGGGGTAAAGAGTATCGCATATGTATGTATATCGATGTATATATCCTGAATCAAACATATGATTTTTATCCTGAAATTCCTTCAGGAACGGAAAAGCTCAATTAACGCGATGGAAACCGCGGGGTATCCACTTTTCGTCAAGTGTAACGGTCGTATCGATACACACAATAGTAACTGAACCAGCTAATTTAGCAAGCGTACGCTCGCTCAGAGCGCGTACTCGGCGACAAGTTTAGAAATTATAGATAATGGCAAAAAAATTAAAACGGTTTTGGCCCTTGGTACTTGCTGGAGTAAATAGTATGGCCTTAAGGCTGGAAAGTTTGGAACTCCTGGTCTAACGGAAGGGTTTTCAAACTACAGATGGATTGTATGCATCCCTGCCAAACCAACTTTCGTTTCGGCTTCCTTACCCTGCTACAGTAAGCGCAGAAACTCGTGTCGCCATCCACCCGGCTGCTGCCAACCCTCTTCGTAAGATAGAATTGTACTGCCATGTATACGTTTGAGAAAAGGCTTAATGTACCATTTTTGTCAATAGTCCGGTTCAAATATCATTGGCTCATGAATACTTGCTTTTTTATTTTTATTGCATGGATAGTGCTTCATAGAAATATTGATTCTTTTTTCTTATATACGTACTCACGGTACGGGCTTATGTACGAGCATGTACTCACTGTAACTTAGCTACAAATTAAATATTTCATTATTTATTATAAATAATATAACATAAAAATTTTTTATGCCTGATATTGTTTTAATTTTATACATATATTTAACATACATATATTTATATGTATGTTTCAAATATATACACATACATACATTTGATTTGAATGCATAGTATGGGTTCCATTTTTTGTAGTCACCCAGCTTTAAAATGATTGGCTAAATGGTTTCTATTGGATCCATTTTCCTGATATTCATGTCTAAAAACGTTTGTTCGCTCAGATTTGTTATTCGAATCTTAAGAGTATAGTCACAAAATAGAGCGCGTCTCTCTGTTCTAAAGGAACAGAAAGGTGGGGCACTAGGCGTGGTGTCGCCGCTTGGCTCTTTTTCCGTGCGCGCATTTATTTAATATGCATGCATTTATGTACACGTGTTACGAAGCGATTCTGAGCATTCTTCTTCTCGAGTCATACCATTTATTCAATTGTGAACTCACTCAAGATGGACAGAAATGTTTATTTTGATTCATTTTTTATTAAATGCAACAAAACATTACAAAAGTTCATTTAAATGAATATTTCATTTTTGAATCTTTTTGAAAGGAAAAAATGTATGAATGTAACATAAAAGCCAAATTTGTTACACATAAAATTGATATTTATTGACAGGTAAAAGAAAACGAGTGCTTTCTTTTGAAAATCGTAGTGCGATCGAAAAAGATCGCACTACGAAAAAAAAGCCCAGAGTGGATGTAGTATTGCCACAGCTCTCATCGCATGTGTAAACTACAAAGTCAATAGTCACGTGTTCTAAACTGGCCCATGTGCGATAGTACCACTCTGTGGAACAAACGCTTGGTATGTGCGTTTTAATGCATGATGTATAAAATACCGTTTATACACCATGTATAAAAGGTATGGGAGTAATGTATAATGTAGGTAACATGGAGTGAATCATTTTTCTCGGTATTTAAGTGTTAATTCAATTCCTTCTATTAGCTCACACTCTCCCTATATGTTATCTTGTTCAGATTTTCAATCGTTCATAAAATACTTTTCATTCATCCATTCGAGTTCAAATACATTTTTTTTTTTTTTTGAACTAGTACTGGATGTTAATGCAGTTTTTTTAAATATTAATTCATTCATTAATTTTAGTCTTTTTTTTTTACATTTGAGTTGCATTTATCTACCAATAGAGGGCACCAGATAAACTTAAAAAAAAAAATGAATGAAAACTATTTATAAACGACTTTCTGCAATAGAGTGAAAAAAAAAGTAGGAAATGATTTAAAAATTTTTTTTTTATATTACTTGTTTTTAATGAAACTAAACGCCGGATGGCGTTGGGTATTTCTTCGAAATCCGAGGGTGGTTCTTTTGGTGGTAGTTTGGACACACATTCGGCGTCACTCTTTTAACTGCCATGGCATTTATTAGAAATTTAAACGTGGGTGGACGTGGGTCCGTCGTTGCTCGGCTGGAGAAAATAAAAGCACTGCTACTTCTGGAGGGGAAAAAATATCAGTGCTAGAAGTGTCGTTGCCTCGTTAGTTTCAGTATAATTTATTCAATTTTTAAGGAAATGAAATATTAATATGCATTTCGAAATTTTTAAATTAGATTTTAAAAAATTTATAGTTTATTTATATGTGTTCTAAAGAGGGGGATGTGTCCTTCCGCCTTCATGTAGGTAGGACTTGGAAGTGAAACATTTATAAAGGAGACTGCCCTCCATTTAAGATCTCGCTCCGTCTTTTCATTTTGTAAAAATTCAATTTATTTTCTCTCTCATTTGTTTTTCTAACACACTTCACAACATTTAAATTTAAAAACACGTGCGTGAAAAAAAAAAGATGCAATGATTATTTTTTTAACAAATCATTAAGCACCGGCACTGTTATAAAAATAAGTTGCAAAGCGATAGTGTTACACAAATGGATTGTTTCGGAATATCGATATTCTAGTTCATTTTTTAAAATTATTACAAGTGACTGATTGTTAAGATACGTTTAAAATGGCAGTTTTGGATGAATTAAAAGTACCTAATTGCAATTTTTGGCTATGCAACGGACAAACAATAATGAGTTCAGAGGGAAGGGGGGGGATAGACCTCCACTTCTTATGTTGTATTGGAACATACATTCCTATACTGGCGGCAACCGAAAGGGGCGCTTGAGTTCGTGTGGCACTTTCCCCTCGGGTATTTCGATGCATGCATGTTTTTCTTATGATCTTAACATGAAGTGTTGGTTGAGCCGGCGTTTTCCATTATTTAGTTCAATATTTGTCGAGCTAAAGAAAAAAAGAACGTTCAACTTTAATTTATAATTTGCTCATGTAAATTTTTTGTAGAAATTAAATATTTATTTTTTTGTGCAATACTTCCTAGTTTTAATGTTTTTGAAGCCAATGAATGCCATGCAAAAATTATTGATGAAACAACGAACGTAAAGAGAGACGAATGCAATCTTAAAAACATTGAAAAGTCTTTTCACATTGCTCGGAGCCGCAATGTGCTGAGACGACATTATGTGAATCAAACTTTTTTTTTGTGGCTCCTTATTAAATTTAAAAAAATCACTCCACAAGAATGGGTATTTATTTTTTTTTCTTTTCTACTATGAAAGACCATGGCTTGACATTTTTAACATGATAAAATGCCAAGGAAAGATGGATAATTCTAATAAATGTTTTTTTTTTTTTTTTTTTATGAATAATTTTTGAAAAAATAAGGGATAATCGTTTGAATGGAAGGTGGATTCAGCTGTTATTTTTGAGACTTATCTTTTGATAGCATGAGAATAGATTCGTCAAGGAATACTTAACAAGATGTTGAGATCCACGGTATTATTATTATTTTTATAAGAATTTTGTTGTTACTACTGTTTGAACTGACTATTCACTAGAAGTTGACTGTTACTTTTATTTTTGCTGTTATCGGTTCATTTTCAAGTGAATTTAAGTTGTTTACTTTCTTTCTATTTATTATTTTTCCTCGTGACTGAATGATTCTAAGGTCTTTTTTTTTTTCTTACCTACGTTTTATTCAGATAAATGATTTTGCTGATAGTGTAGTGGTGGCCAAGTTTTCTGGATAATAAAAAATAAATGCATTGAATGCACTTGGAAGCACGCCGCGGGCCTGTTCTCAGTAGGCAGCGAAAGGACGAGATATTTTCTAGTTCAGTCGAAGTCATTAGAGAATAAGGAATTCGCGTCTGTCTCTTCGATATTCATCGGAATATATCTGTCTTCCAAAGAGGTCCGATTTCGCCACGCGGATGCGTCTGTTCGAAAGAGATTAATATATATATATATATATATTCAAGGACCCCAAGTGGTGCCTAACGATTAATTTCCCTTTTGGCCGAAATCAGAAGCCGAAACAATGGTTCGAAAGTAGGGGGCAAAAAAAAAGAAGAAAAAAAAAAAAAAGAAATCTTTTGTTTTTCGGTGCTAATGAACGCGAAGAGAAATAAAGTGTGATTTCCATCGGCTCTCAGAAGAGCGAGAGCGCTTGGAACACTCGGCTCTTTCTGAACGTGCTCAAAAGGACGTCTCGAGCTGATGGTGATGTCATACTCAACTCGTTAGGATGTCACCGGCCATGCTCATTGAACGGAGCTAGCTATCTGTGGGCTGAAGCATTTCGGTGCCTCACACAGGTTTTCGGACAAATGGTCATGCATGCAAGTTATTACATTGAAGGGGAAAAAAGAAGTGATTACACTTATTTCTTGTTGTCGAGACTATTTAGCAAGAAGATGTTTTTCCATTTTATTAACATTTTCTTTTAATTAGTTTCTTCTTTTTTAAGAGCATGATGAAAGAATGAATAGTATTCATAAAAAATGTTTTTGGTCATTAGGTTCAATATACCTTTATTCAAGTAATTTCTATATACTTCATTGAATATCCACGAAGGACACCTTTTACTTTCTTGGTGTAGATTCGTTATTACATTCTGGGCCCATTTTGTCCCAAATGTCGAGCATCACATGCATTGTAATCGGATGCCTCAAGAGATATTTTAATGACTTTTCTACAATTGTAAAGCTGCCACAATCGAGCATTCCACAGAACTGGAAGACATTCTGCGCATTGAGATTTTCTGAAGATAATTTTAAAATATATGCCCATATCGACCATCGATCGTGTGGTAAGGTAAACATCCAGTTGAGACTTGAAAACGATTACTTGATAGAAATGCTAGTCAGACACACAAGGTAGTTTCGAAAAAAAAAAATGTTGATTTGTACTGCATCGAAACTCTCCTCTCTCTTCCTATGACCCCTCTCTGTTTGAATCCGTCCGATTTACCACTATCGGTGGTCGAACTCCCACTTGTAATAATCGGCATTGCCGTAAATGAATCCCAACTGATTTGCTGGAGCCTCTTCAGAAGCATCCATTTCCACTTTTACCAAACGAGGTTCTCTCTCCCCAACCATCCTTTAGATTCGAATGTATTCAATTTGCTTTCACCGCAAAATCTTGCTGGAAAAATGAAATTGATAAGAAATGAAGCAGTTCTTTCTCAAGTAATGAAGCAGAACTTCCTTGATGCACATTTTGAAGAACTTCATTGGGAAAACAACTCTTATCTGAGTGCAAATGAATTAATAACTATTGAACAGTTTTCAATTTGAGATTCACGAAGAGTATCTTTGGTCATTTGTACGTATAATTATTTTCTATGTATTGAAACACAATCTCATGTGGAAGCAAATTAAAATCCGAGATGTATTTTAAAGAGAAAGACATGTCGGAAAACGACACATTGTTTGGCTTTCTGTTCAAGCAGTAGTTTCGAGGCTTGGCTGTTACGTACTTGGAGGAATTAAGTCGACCCTTTGCTTAAATTGCACGTAATTATGTATGCGCAAATAGTGGTGACGTTAAAGAAATTTCAATTGAAACTTGCGAGCAGTTTTAATTTATTTAATCTTCGAAGTATAAATTTATTTCATGTCGTTCTCTTCGGTTTTTTTTTTTTTTTTTTTTCTTCTTTTTAAATTATGAAATACAGTTTTCGTCTTAGTCTAATATCACGTCTGCAATAAATGGAATAAATAAGTCTGAAATAATGGGATCCTTCACATTGAAGTTTTGTTTGAAATGAATGTTTTAAAATTTGAAAGTTCTAATAAAGGGGCTATGTATGTATGCCAATAATATATATTTTTCTATACTCCGATTCGCATTTAAAAATAAGAATTGGTATATTTGCTTGTTCTCGTACTCTCGTCAGGACGCCACTTATCCATGAGTTAATCCTTTTGCGAGCCGTACCCTGAAATGGCCTCAAGTAGATGTCGTTTTTTTCCCCGAATTTGTGACCGCATAAAACCTCGTTGCACTCAGAAGGAATTGCGATTGAAAAGTGTCCCAATCACTGTAGCTACCTGCTTTTGCAGTTGATAGCCTCCATTAGTCGCATCCCTTCGGAAACCGATGGCATTTTGATCATCAGAAAGTTCCTTCTAGGTCACGTTGGATTTTGTTTCGTGATTTGGTACTCGAAAAATAAAGAAAAAAAATTGGCCGAATAAATATGTTGTTGGGAAAGGAAGTAGGATTTTTTGAAAACAGGAATTTCTTAATCAATAAGCCAATTATTAGTTTGAAAAAAAAAACATTTTGAATTGTTTTTAATTAAAAGTTAGGACGAAGGACGTCTACGAATTTTTCATTTGTATGTGCGCTTCAGGAATAGAGACCATTAAAAAAAAATTAGTAATTAATCTTTCATAAAATGTCGGAAGTGCTTTCAGCAATTGATAAGTTATTCTCTCTGAAATTGAATTGCTCAGCATTGAGTTTAAAGGTGAAGAATTGAAATTGAAAGAGAATCCCTGATTATGTTAAAAGAAATATGAGGCGGTGGAGTGTTTACAGTTTTACGGTAAGCCTGTGAAGAAAAATATTCCACACAGCGAGTGTGCACAATCCAAAGAACGATTCTTTTATAATTTGTGTTGGTTGCATTTATATATATAATATATGCATAAATGGCTACTCAAGAATACGGTTTCTAATAGTATTTTTTTTTTAGGAGTTTCGATGCGTCAGAGTGTTTTACTTGAGATAAAAAATCAGTAAATAAAACTTAAAAATCGACTGACTAAGATAAACACAATTATTCCAGCTTCTGTTTTGCCACCATTTATTTTCCCCTGAAAATTGCAGTTTTCATTTATATAAAAGAATAATCAGAAATTTCGATTTCGCTCAGAGAAAAGGAGTAAAAAAAAGTCTTCTTTCTAATACGGGCTTTTCAATGATATTGCTTTCAAGTTATAAAAACTGTTCCAGCACACGTAAATCTTTCGTTTTGTTTATGTAGCTGAACATCTTTTTTGCCATTTTGGTGAAATTCATGCATTCAAATACTTCCTTTGTGTGCCAATCGCCCGAAATGATGAAAGATTCATGAATGAATACCGCTTGTGATGAAACTCTGTGCGGATTTTGAGGAATACGCCAATTACGTGGAAACATGAAAAGATCGATGGATGAAGGTGATTCGATTTTCCCCATCTCATTTATCATATTCATTTACATTTTTTTTCTGGTAAAATATAGACAGTCAGTAACAGTGGATCGTATATGCGAATCACACACACAATTGACATGATTACATTTTAACTTAATGAAACATTTCATAGATATGAATGCATGTCATTTAACCAAGAAAATATTTCAGTTTATTTTGGTTTCCTCAAATATATCTGATCAAATTTATGAGTAATGTAATTAAGTCCATTAAGTCCCTTGTTTGAAACACTTGAGCACTCTAGCCATTCTTCTATCTATCTATATATCGTAAGCTACGCGCTGAGGCACTAACACACTTTCAACGAATTTCTCGCAACAGCCAGCTACAACGTCCTAACGGATACCCGTCACGTAAAGAGTTTTGGCAACTGGGTAGCAACCCCGATGCGTATCCCTTACGTTATTCTTACTCTGCTATTGGATCTGTGTTTTCCTTTAAGAGACTGGTTGACTCAAATGAGGACCTCATTGCTCGACTTCACGCAATGCCTGCCATCTGTGGAACTCATCACTTCTTCGATGCTACCAAGCATATATCACAGTGGGTGGTGGCCATTTTGAGCATTTACTGTAAACATTATATCAAAGAAGCACTTTGCAATGATGCTGCCAATAAACTGTGTTTTTTTTTTTTTTGTGTTCGTGCCCCAACGTATCACCTCCATTCTCCTATACCCAAAAATGTTTTAATAATCTGCACCATCCCTCATATTTTGACTCTATTTGCATGATGGTGTTTCATTTAACGGATGGGAGAATCGTCCATTTCGTAGGACGGAGAAAGTCTTGGGGGTGCAGCGACCTACGAGTAAGTCGGGCCTGCTCTTTTGACATATTAAAAATTTTGTTAGCAATGTCTTCTTTTCACATTGCAGATTGTTATTGGTTCCATCAAATTTAATTTGCAAGGATTTGTTTACGCCTTTAGAAAAGCAATGGATTCCGAGATTTTTCATATGAATCGAACCCCTTTGCCAGATTCAAATTAAATTTCTTTCATTCTTTGAAAAAAAAAAAAAAAAAAGATACCACGTCATTGGTAAAGATACGACGACTCCTTCTTGACTTGTTAGGGATGCAGGTCTCATTGACTCGGCGGAAAGCAATTTTGAAAGAAAAAGAAGTTAAATAATTATGGTGGATTTTTTTCTTTAACTTAACTTAATTTAAATTATTAGTTATTAAAAGGTGAAATTCCCTTTGTCGTAATTCAAAGCTCGCGGAAATTATGACAGCACTGTATTTAAAGACGTCTGCTTTTACGGGTTGTGAATTTTCTACACAATAACTGCTCGCACTATTTTATATTTGTACTCGCCTATAAAGATTATCTTCTAAATTCAGTTTTTTGTTGTTGTTGAGGAGGGGGAGGAATTTTTGTATATGTAATAAGATGAAGACTATGGAATGTGAGAAGTTTAGCGCCAAAGGTTCCTTAAAGGCCGAGTCAGAGAATAATAATAAAGCAAAATACACACTTTGCAAATGAAACGAAACATCATAGTGGGCAACTATAGTGTACAGTATTTAGAAATTATACAATGTACGGATTTAAGGGGCATTGTAAGGTCGTACGGTAGAAAAGTACGACTTTGCAGATGAATCGCACTAAACGAGGTGATGACTACAATTCAGCCTGAATTGTGCGATTTGCACATTGATAAATTGAACTTAGTTGAATGAGAGAAAGTGGAGTGAATTTCTGGGGAAAATGACAGCTTCCGATCCTTAAAGAAGGATGCACTTTTTCATTTTATTCTGCGTATTTTGACTACTTTCCATGGTCATTCTGAATGCAAGAGGATATTCAGAAATGTACGCCAAAAAAGTGCGAGTCGGATGAAAAAATTTTAATTATTAAAATTCTGCGAAATGAAGGTTGGCGTTGGGCAAGAATGTGTTAAAGGCCAAATCGAAATCCGCATGAAGGAATGTCCTGCTACATATGTGACGTTTCAATGGCGAATGACATTCGGCGTTCAAAAACGAGGACATGCAATACTAGTCGTTACTCGATTGTCCCTCTTGGCTGGCTTTTTGATCCGTTTTTCAGAAGCCGTTTAAAATTTCCCTTTCTTCTGGGAGACCTGGATAACATTAAATGTGCTACTATTCAATGGCGAAATGTAGGCGGGAAAACTAATTTCATAAAAATAGAAGTTTGATTTATAGAGGAACGCACGCAAAGTGTCGCCCTGAAAATAACCGAGTGTTCTGCACCAGCGCCCCTTTTCCGGGAGGTTCATTGTTCCTCGGTGTAGCATGTGACATCCACGTGAAAGGAGAATGCGATTTGCATTCTGTTCTGTTCTGTTTAGGCAGTCACTGGCAAAAATGCACCTCCGAAAGGAAAAAGGCCCGATTTTCCTTCGCTTTGACAAAGCAGCAGTCTTGAACGATCTCAATATCTCTGGTAATAATAGAGTGGGTCGATTCATTTAAATATTAAAAAAAAAAAAAAAAAAAAAGGAACATAACTTAAGCGAAGCTGTTTTTGCTTTGGATCCATTCGTTTGGCTCTGAAGCACGAGCCAAACGAGGTGATGGCTACAATTCAGGTTTATACAATTCTCGCTTTATTCACTACGAGCTGTAGAGAGAGAGAGAGAGATCTCTCGGCTATCAAATTCTGAATAGGTTTCATCCACTCAGAGCATAGTCTTATTCGTGTTTAACCAATCTATTTTTGCTTCTCCGCGTGGAATGACCTTTTCACGCGCCTAAACAAAAATAGACCCCCACCGAAAGGGGCTGGGAATAGTAAATTGACCTTATTTCATCTTGCCACTTAGCATTCAGGGCTTTTTGAAGCTAAAACTTTTATGAAAGGCACTGGAGTGTGCCTCTCTCATGCCCTGGCTGAAATTGGACATCCTGTTTTTCTTCGCACGTTTTGGACAAACCCCAATTCCATGAAATATTAAAGTGACCAAACTGCTAGCTCTCTAATCAACAGGCTTTGTTGCAACGAACGGAAAAAACGGCATGACGTTTTTGCAAATGCCTCGCTGTCAAAATTCTGCCCCTGAGAGTGGACCACTGCCTTCCAGAATATAATTTGCTCGCATTCATTTGGCTTGGATCCAGCTTAATGATGTGGGGCAACTTCTTCGGCGCTCTAGTTTTTATTAGCTAGCAATATGTATTGGAAGCCACTGTTTCACTGAACATGACGTAACACACACTGGACGAGTCGTTATTATTCGGACGTTTACTTGGCCCTTTACCTTGAATTTCACTTTATAACCATTGATGATTAAATTTGGAAAATATTGATCGGTTACGAAAACTATATTGGATTGGATTTGAAAATTTCTTGATATATACAGAGAGAAAGTGAGAGAGTAAAATTTTGCCGTGTTTCATTGATTTTATTTCGTTTTTTTTTATATATTTTTATTTATTTACTTTTTGTATGATACAACCTCGTTAGATTGAACTTTATACAGATATATATAACTGCTGTTATCGATTAAGATGTAAAAGGATAGATTTCAGTGAGATATTGTATAGAAAAATATTTAATATTTTTTTTCCCAACACATTTTGATTCATATATTCTTGAACGTGATATTTTAATTCGTTTAAAATTTGTTTTCATCGATTTTACAATCAAAGACATTTCGATGAATTTGCAGAAAAGTAACGCAGCTGTCATTTTGCAGTGGTTCTAATGTGCATTCGTCAGATGTTGCCAACATATTATTTTTAACCAATGGACGATTAATTTATTAATATATTCTGCGTCAGTGAGCCAGTAAGAGCCATAATTATTCCAACAAACATAAGTAAATTTATAGAAACTGTGATCTCAAATTTTAACATTTATGGAGGTAGTTAAAATTTTTAATAGTTTAATGGCTTGATGATTATTAAAAAAAAAATATAAAATCAAAGGGTTTGTTAAGCTCATTTTACTTTTAGAAGCTTTTCAAAAGAAAACTTTTTTTGGAAACGGAATTCAAAGATTTTCTGAAGTTCAATTTATTCAGAATTTCCAAAAACTCATTTCAATTTAGAAGCTTCCCTCTTATTTTATCGCTGATTTACGTAGAAATTAGTCAGACTTCTTATTTCATTAAAAAAAAAAAAGAAAGTGGAATTTATTGCGAATTTGCACATTAGATATGTATAAAAACTCAATCTGAAGATTGATTTCTATAAATATTAAATGGTTTGTTGGTTTTAAAGTTGAACCCATTATGAACAAATGTGTTTAAAGTTAATTTCGATAAGGTTCAATGATATTGAACGACATCAATTAAAAGTGGCCATGACTAGATTATGCCGTGTTTTTTTTTTTTTTTAAATAAACATTTACTATGTTCGCCCCATCTGTAGAACATTTCTGTATTGAAATCAAAATTCTGTATTGTGTATTGTGAGAATATATTCACACATGACCCGTTTATTTGTCGATACTTCTTTCGCTTAAATTAATTCTTTATTACTATTATGTTGCTCTATTTGTTGTTGTTTTTTTTGCGAGTGAGATGCGAAGCAATTGGGCGTTCAAGAAGTGGCACTTCAGGAGATGAATTCTTGAGAATCGGAAGTGTCTGAGAGCGCTCGGAATGCGATTGCACTTCGGATGTCCGAGGTCATTTTCTGTTCGAGAGGACATCACTGAAGATTGAGGGGGCGGGGTGATGTTTGTATAAAATAGAAAAGAAATAAGAACGATTCGTTGACTGTTATTTAACTCGTAAGCGCAGCAAGCGACTTAAATTGTCTGTTTTTGTTTCGGAAATTCTCAGCACTGTGCCGATAGTTTTGTACCTTTCTGGAGGGGGGGGAAGGCAAGGCAAGCGCGCCTTCTCTTATTTTAGAACAGTGCAGGGAAAAAAAAATCACCTCAGTTCACGCCGTTTGAAAGAGGGGGTTCCCGATTTTTGTTCGCTTACCTGATTTTCTGACATTTTCCCCTTCTCTCCCAATCTTCAAGTATTTTTTTTTTTTTTTTTTGTAACCCGGTATGGGATTGTGAGGAGAACCCTCTTCGAAACGTCAATTGACACACATTGCGTCACTCATGTGAGCCTCCGTTCTCAAACGAAGATCTGCTGTTACTATTAAGAATGCAAAAATCATCACGAAATGTGTGTTTTATAATTTTTTCCTTTTCTTCTTGTCGGTGAGCAGTTTTTTTTTTTTTTTTTAATTTTATGTTTTTCTTGTTATATTACTTGTATATTAAGCATGGGTGATGAGCACATTGGAAGCATGAATGAAGTACTATTTAAATCTGTTTTGCGTTCGTAGGAAATTTCAGTTTTATTCATTATGCTGTTGCGATTTAGGTATTTCCATGCTCTGCCGTACGTTGTTTCATGGAAAAATTTTGAATAATTTATAATAATAATAAAAAAATTGTTACATTTTGAGCATTTTGTATTTTTAATGAATTGATGTCGTATTATTTTTAAAATACACCCGTTATGTTCGTTGTATTTCTATGATTTACCTTGGGGAAGGAACGTTAAAAATTAACTTTCTGTTTTCAATAGAGTTTATTTCAATTCAATAAACGTTTCTGCAATTTTGTAACAAGCGGCACAAAAATCATGGGTGAAATTATTTCTGTGGATGGGTTGTTTAATATCCCTTACTGAAAATATTCGCATATTGATTCTCGGGCATATTAATGAATTATTTGACGACGAACTGAGCCAAACTGAAAATAAAACACAGTTTTGGTCATCTCAAAAAATGTGTAATGAATTCTCAAAACCAACATTTTCAGGTGCTTAGCTTACACAATTGGGACTCTTGCATCCAGATAAAAAAAAAAAAGCCAATGATATAGACAGGCCATCAGAATTCTGCTTAAAACGTTAGTGACGTTTTCTAGTTTGCTGTGCATTAGAAGAACGCGGAATAAAATGCATTTTTATTTTCAATCAATATATTATTTTCAATATCCAAGTGTTTACTTTTTATGAATCTAGAGTTTCATCATTTCTTTTTTTTTTTTTTTTTTTTTTTTTTTTTTGTATAAATCTGAAAGTCTTAAAAATTGACTCTTACTGAATAATACTTAATCTGAAAGACTTAAATACTACCTATTAAATAAAATTGAATTTTGATAGGGGCTGTTGTAAATTTTTAAATTTGAGAAGGGATCGTTGGAGTTTAAATTTGATAATAATAATAATAACGTTCTAAAGCTTTAGTGAACTGTTCTAAAATGGTGAGAATTCATTCGATAAATGTTTTTCTTGAATAGGGCGAAAAACTGTGATTGAGTTGTAAGAACGAAAATAGGAGGTTGTTTATGTCTTTGACGAGACCTTTGAAAATTAATGTATGACTTAAAAGCCTTGTTTCACTCTTATTTCTAATTTCTTCTGTAAAATAAACTATTTAAGGACCGCAATCGGGTTGCCTCCTTTTTGGCCTCAACTTGGCATAATCTATCAGGATGTTTTTTATCTGGAATGATAATGGGAACTTTTGCGCTATTCTCCTCCGCCTGAACATCCGAGTGTCGAAGGGTCGGAGTTCAAGAGCGGCGCTAAATCTTTTATCGAACTTATTAAGAATACAGACCGATCACATCCGAACACTTCAAGTCGGAGATCAAAGTTCGGTTCTCTAGAACAGAGCAAGGCTTTCAGTGGATGCGGTGTTTTGAAGGGTGGGCGACCTCATAATCATTATCACTCGAAATCATTTAATGGAGAGAGATGCCCGATTTTTTGTTCTCAATTATTTATGACATTTTATTTAATTTCCTGTCGAAAGATTTTATTAGTGCATATTTATTGATGCCCGGCCTCGAATCGAAACATATCTGTTTTATATGGATGTGGTGATCTAAGTAGAAAAGCTCTTACAGAAAAAAATTTATTAAGGAATATGTTTTGCTTTCTTTATTCATTTTTTCACAAAATATCTATGCTATTATTTTACAGAATATGTTCTAAATATGAGTACTTCTTCCGACATTTGCAACACGTTTCAAATAATGTTTCTAGTATAATAAATTATACTTTGTTAGGTTGTTTCATTATTTATTGTTTCAAATTATTTAAAAATAGACTGAAATAAAAACAAAAAAAAAAAAAAAAATACTATTTTCCAGGACATATTCTTAAAAATAATTCTTATTACATTTTTACTAATATGTGCAATTTTAAGTCTTCGATTTCATTTGAAAAAGGAAATAAATGTCTATTAAAATTCTTTACGTGATTAAGGTAGTTGACTTTTATTTTGCTTTTATGGTAGAACAATTGAATCTATTCATGTGAACATGATATTCTCTATAAGATTACTCTATTCTCTATAAGATATCTCGTATAAGATCTCCAGAAAAAAAAAAAAAAAAGTGAAAAGAAAATTGCAAAGTTTTTTTTGCTTCCTTTCTTCATTGTTTAGGATTATTCTTTTTCTTACCTTGTTTGATTAGGAAGTTTGCATTTTATTTAAGCTTAAATAAACAGTGCTACTGCGTAGCAACCGAAAAGAGTATCTTGCCATTGTGAAAAAAGAGACCAGGAAATTTCATCCTAAAAGTTAGGTGGGGAGGATATATATATATATATATATATATATATATATATATATATATATATAGTGTCGGCTTTAGAACTTATTTGAGGTTATTTTAAATTTGTTCTTGAAAATGAAGTATTTATTGTTAATTTAATTAGGAGGGAGGTTAATTGAATTAGGTTAAAATATTTAAACTTTTTTTATTATTTTAATAGATGGCAATTTATTTGCAAGATAAAAAGAAATTTTTAGGGTTAAGCGCATTATCTCTACAAAGCATTTGTTTTTAGCGAAAAGTTTGACTTATTTTTATGTGTTTATTGTGCGGTGAATATCTTGAATATAAAAATGTTTTAGATTTCAGAATGTTCTTTAAAAAAAAAATTTTTTAAGGCAGTTTTGCTCTTGGAATGATTATGAAGAGGAGAAAAAGATTATCTGCGTGGTTTTTGCAGTAGCAACTGCAGTTATTTCCATAGATAACATTTTACGTTAGAAATATAATTTCCATTCTGATGAAAGCGCCTAATGGTTTTTCCAAGTGTAGATTCAAAATTATTAAAATTAAAAGAACTCATTCACTCTCGCCAAATTTGCCTCAACATTCTTAATTTGCAATATTTATCTAGGGGGCAAAAAGCTTTTTTTGTTTGACAAAATATTCAACATTGGATTTTTTTTTTTTTTTGTTGTTGTTCTGGCGTTAATATTCAATATTAACGCCAGAACACGGATGTATGAAGTAACGAGCCACAACATTTGCAAGAGGATTCTCACATGAAATCATAAGAAATTTTTGCTTCTCATTTCTCCATTTTCAGGGTAAGATAGATTTTTAAGGAGTTTTAACACTTTTCTTTCCCTCGAGTGACATTTCATTTTTAGTCATGTAGCAGATTGAGTGTTACACAAAATACAACTCGAATCTACTGGGAAAAAAGAGGAAGACATCAGAGGCCTTGTTTCGCTGCCCTTCATGTGAAGGCACTCGAACAACGAGCTCATCACTTCGCGCACGTCCAGCTGTCCTCATCCGTAGCTCAGGGAGCAGCGCCATATTCTGCACGCAAACAAGTCGCATGCACAGCGAAAACCGGGCCTGAATGGCCGAGTGGCTAGCGATTTGTCTCTCGGTACCACAGGTTTCGGGTTCGAGTCCCGGTGGTGCCATGGATGTTTGTAGTGGTTCGAATCCACTTTGAACCGTTGGTCCCGGTCTAACACGATCGTAGAGCGTTGTGGAGAGTGACATATTAAAAAAATAAGGAAAAACTAACTGTTCATTTATATAGTGATTAGGGGATTATAGTCCTTGTTGCTTCACATCCCCATATACCACTTCATTCATCAGAGCGAAAACTTGAGTAAGCGGCGTGTTTGCTCCTTGCTGAAAGTGGCAGTGAGCTCTACTCGCACCCATCGTTAAAGGCTCGTTCCCACCGAGGCGTGAAGCGTTGAAG
The DNA here is from genome assembly GCA_021605095.1 of Caerostris extrusa. Taxonomy (NCBI): domain Eukaryota; kingdom Metazoa; phylum Arthropoda; class Arachnida; order Araneae; family Araneidae; genus Caerostris; species Caerostris extrusa. Next base: position 217,915 of record BPLR01018218.1, on the reverse strand, counting down.
ATTCACGCGGCAGGCTAGAAAATTTTTCGACCCCTTCACAGCGAAATGTCAAAAAAAAAAAACATTACGCCTAGTGAAGTTCCGCTTCGGGTTGAAAGTGGATCAACTCGAAGCGGCGGATTTCAAACCCGTTTCAGGCGAACGCGGGGAAGCTAGTGACGGGTCAGCGCTTCACGCTTTAACGCCTCTCGCTTCGGTGGGAACGGGCCTTAAGTCTTGGTGGGAAAGCGGTTTCGGCGACCCGTTTGTGCGCTAGGAAAATATTTATGAAAGCGGTCAAGGTTTCTTAAAGGAAGCATTTCTTCTTCAAGCATGCATTTTAAAGATGTATGAACTCGACACCATTCTATAGTGAAAAGAGAGTTCTGCGCGTGCCTTTAAACTTGTTGTTACATATATATATATTTTTAATATTATTCTTTTCCGACGATGAATCAATTGTTTTTTAAAATTGGTTTTCTTAAGTTAGACTTTTTAAACTCAAGAGACAAAGCTTTAATTAAAAAAAAAAAAAAAAAAAAAAAAAACCCTGTTATGAAAATTATTTATAATGTATTATATATTTTATACTTATTATGCATTTAATTTTACCTATGTTACTGTAAAAAATAATAAATGTACATAATAAATTTAACTGTATTACCTACTTTACTTACTACTGTTTTACCTGACTTTACATTGATTTTGAAATAATGTTAATATTTGTTTCGATTTTTATAGTAGCAATAATGAATCATAAATTTGATTTTGACAAATTTTGATCAGTGCCTATTTTTCGGTTTGTTACTATTCAGGATTGAATTTTTTTTTTTTTTTCTGCTTTTTTTTTCCAGTGCTGATCTACCTAAAGAGTTTTGTGCATCTAAGGCATTATTGGTCGAATTATAATTATTTGAATAACTTCTGATACAATAAAAACATTCTTGTTTTGCATGCTGTGTCGATTGATAAATATTCTGTTGCAATTTTACTTTCATAAAAAAATATTCTTGATGCTGGATTTCAAACTATCGATATTTTCAACATTTGGTTTTGAAGTTGGCCTTTCCCATTTTTGATTTTGTTTGGGTTTTAAAATAAACTTGATCAATAATTTGACTACAATCAAATACTGAGTGATTTTTTAAATCATATTATCTTTTAAATGAATTTAAATCAAACCACAAATATATGTATTTGTAATTTTATTTTTAAATGCTTTCATATGGCATATAAAAGTATTTCTTTTTTTTTAAAATTTGTGATTTGTTGATGTTTTAGCGTGGACAAGATGGGGTGGTCTCTATCAACCTTTTTAGTTTAACTCCTGTATAAAATCCTCTCTAGGCAATTCTACTTAATTGTTTAAATTTAGTAAGTATTTTTTTTATATTTCCATCTTAAAGCAATATTATAAAAGGCCGCAATCAAAAAGTTCTAATAAAACTGTCAAATAGCAAAGAATTTAAGTTATGATCTAGAAAAATTACATCTAATATTATGAATATATTTGCTTTCACAGCTGCCGTTTTGCCTTATGATTATTATAATATTTTAATATTAATTAAAAATTTTTTCATTTTAATCAAATTTGGCTTTTCCAGCAATATTTCTTCACATCGCTTAATAAGAAATTTTTCTTAATTCGCAGGTATGTCGACCATGGTGGAGACACGTTCCTCGCCAATTGCTGATTTTTTCAAAGAAAGAATCATTCTCATCACAGGGGCCACTGGCTTCATGGGGAAGGTAATTAATCTTCTGGTACTACCACTCATTGATGTTCTTTTTTTCTCAACTATGCAACTGCAGCATTTTTTGTTATGGAAATTGAAACCTCTAAACAAAAAAAAACAAAAACACTCTGTTATTTTGCAATTATATAAGTCCTTTGCTTGAATTTGAAGAAAGTTTGAAAGTAATCAAAAAGTAAAAACAAATATTAAACAATTTAACAAGTAAAAAACAATTTTATATATATATATATATATATGTAGATTTAACCGGTTCCAATAGATTCATCCCGGCCGAACCTACAGTATTTGTTAGACTTCTCTACCAGTCTAACAATGGCTGTACTTTTGCAGTGGGTGTCTAGGGTATTTGATAGACAAAACGCAGTAACGGGACATTACTTTAAATAAAGCCATTTAATGACACAATATTTTACAATGATATTTACATTAACAATTAATTAAGGGATAAACATATTTTCTTGCTGCTTGACGCAGCCTGCCCTCTCGCTCCCGCCAGCCGTTCTCTTCCGCGCCCATCTACGGGGCTTCTTTTCTCATCCACAGGGACCTGTTCCCTTTTCGTGGGGTCATAGTTCAAAGTTGAATACTCCCCCATGTTGTAAACAGGCTCTGTCAAAGACAAGCAACCGTGAAGTGTCGCCGCCTGCTGATTACCACACAAACAAATCCTACATATATATATATATTATTTTAATATATATATATTTCAATTTAAAATTCCTGGGGTTTATGGAATTTCAATTTTTTTCTTCTTCTTTAAGTCCTTGACATCTGTGTGAAATTTGACATAAAAATATTCATTAGTGTTTGAGTTACGCTTGACTTTGTGAGACGCTAAAACTGATTGTGGCGATTTTTGAAATTAATTAATGCTTGAGTTTGCACAATGAAATATGCATGCAGTTGTTGTTAATTAATTTGAAGGATGTGTGCATGTCTTGTTTATAGTGTGGTTAGGCATATGACCTTGAAACTTTCATATTCTAACATGATCATGTAATGCCCCAAAATGATGTAATCTTGTTTGTGTTGTTCCTTATTGTTCAGGGCTGAAGCACTGTAAATAGAGTTGCTGTTGTGTTCATGCAAAGTATTTTTTGTTAAATTATTGTTAAGAATTGCTTAATATTATTTACATATGATAAATTTTTTTAGTTCTGTATTATGCTTTCTTCATTACCTGTTAAAAGAATTTTTCCATTGGCAGGTTCTGGTTGAGAAACTGTTGAGGTCATGCTCTCAATCAAAAACTATCTATCTGCTTCTAAGGCCAAAAGAAGGGCAGGACCCAAAGCAAAGGCTTGATGAACTCCTGAAGACAAAGGTTAGTTTTAAATTTCCTTTCTCTATTGAACAAACTTTCAGTGAAATTTTTTAATACCTCTAACACGAATAGTTTTCAAAAAGAAAAAGAAAAGACTTGGAAAATGAAAATAGAAATATTATAATCTATAATGTGTTCTGCCGGAATTCCAATAAAAGCTTATGGAATTGAATGAGAAATTCCAAGTCTTTTGAAAGGTAGATGGTAGACGGATGTATGTCTGTTATGCAAATAAACAGGTGTTGAGACTGTATGTACTAGCCACATATTAATAATGTGTTCATGAATATTGTAATATTTCTTTTTCTTCATATCTTATATTTTCTTTATCGCATAGTGAGAACAGATTATTAACTGTGAGGAAATTTTGCTCTCGCCTAAAAGTGGAAATGGTTATTAATTTCATTTATTTTTCGTTTTTAAAGCTTACTATTGTCCCTTCAAAATTTTATGCTTAATGAATATCGATATTGCTCATTTCAGGTGTTACATGGTTAGATAATTAAAAAATTTGTAGTAAATAATTGATTATTCCCTAATTTATTACATATTAAGTAAGATTCGGTTTTTTTTTTTTTTTTCAATCTTATACAAAAACTTTTGATAATGTTTTCCCTCTCATTGTCACTTATACTAATAATTTGAATTTATAAAAAACAGTTAATATAATAAATAATTAGAAATTTTTTTATTCTCGGTATATCTTGAAAATTCTACAGCAATTAAACATTAAATCAGAAATTTTAAAGAATTTGTTCTTCCATTTATTATGCAATCACTTTAATTGCATTTATGTTATTTAAAGTTTCAAATTTACATTATCTTTTTTTCCATAATTAAAAAAGAAAAATAATTTAAATTAATCCCAAATTTATCTTTAAGGGATATGTTATCTTAAAAATTTACATCAGCCTTCCTTTTTGAAGTTGTTATATTTAGTAGGCTATTTATTGTGATAGAGGCATATCTTGTAAGTAAAGGAAACTAAACTGACTGATTATAGTTATAAGGAAAATATCCAATACAAGCATGAATTAAGAAGGCCTGTTTTTTAAAGTAATGAATAAGTTTCAATTAGTTAGTAGGATAGGTATTATTAAGATTTTACAGCTAAATGCAGCTTTCCTCCATATCTAGATTTTCGAGCGTGCTAAGAAGGAGCAGCCTGGTTGCATTTCCAAACTGATTCCTATCCATGGCGACCTCACATTGCCTGAACTTGGCATCAGCGCCTCTGACCAGACCCTGCTCACCTCTAGTGTCTCCATTGTATTTCATTCGGCTGCCACCGTCAAGTTTGACGAGCCTCTCAAGTAAGTTGTAGCTTTTATGAAACGCATTCATTTTTTTTTTTTTAATACAATATATTTTTACTGAGATCATTAAAATTTAAAAATATCATGTCTATTTTTTACTAACAGTTTCCCAGCTATTATTTACAAGGAAAGGTTGCAAAGTGTCTGTGACTGATTTGTTTGAAATTTATACTATGAGTAGGTTTTTACTATAGAACTGGTAGAATCCACCTATGAATATTTTTCCGACAAAATTGAGTTTGAATATTTAAACTTTTATATTGGTGAAGCATTGCTCTGGTAAAGTAATTTCGTGGGTGAAGTTGAAGTTGCAAGCTATTCTGCAAAGATTGCAAGTTTTAATGTACACCATGTACCCCCCGCCCCCAATTTTATTTATTTTTACACACATTAACATAAATGATATATTGACTATAACATTTTCTTTCTTTACCTGCAATCTCAAAAATAAATTTATTTAATTGTCTCTCATTTTCACTTGCTGTATTGGGCACATAATTTTCCAAACAATGCAGGCCTTTATTATCATCAAATGCTAATTTTTCTAAAGTGGTAATATTTTAAAAGAAAAGTATGCTTTTTTCCCACAAATCAATATGTATACATATTTATTATTTTTATAATAGAAATTAATAATTAATTTTGCTGTATTACATATAATGAGCTTAAACTTAAGAAATTTAAATAGGGGTAAAGAATAAAAGGGGAAAAATGTTTAGGACCTGCAACCTTTAAGTCCTAAGCATTTGCATAGTGCTTTAAAGTGTACATTTACATTTTTCCAAAAATTTGAGTGCTAGGTTTTGCTACTTTCACAACTTAATTATGACTTATTCATAGTATAAATTTCAATCAAATCGGTAACAAACTTCTAGTTAGATATTTATAACTACAAAACTTAATTCAATTGGAATTTACAGGGTATATTTCAGGTTATGCAAAAACTAATTATATTTTCAAGTTATTTGAAAATCATCTGCAACTGTATTGAAAGTAAATAAATAATGGATTGGGGTAATCATTTATTAGCTGCTACTGTGAGATTCTCGGATTTTTAAGTTGATATATATATATAATATTTCAATAATGTTTGTTTTAATGTAAATATGTTAAGTAACTTATATATTGAATAGTGGCTATAATATTGTTGCTGGTTTTATTTTGAAAAATCTTTGAAAGAAAATTATTTAGAGAAATATTTTTGATTTTTTTTTTTTTCAGGCGATCTGTAGACATGAATGTTTTAGGAACACGTCGCCTTGTAGAATTGTGCCATAAAATGACTCATTTAGAGGTAAAATTTATAATTTTCAAACATTACATTTTTTGAAAGTATTTTTTTTTATTGATTATTCATTTTTAACCAGAAATATCAGCTTTATAAAATTTCCAGTAATATAATAAATTACTGACAGTTTCAACATGCATGCTTTGCAAAACTGCTTTATCCTTAATTGTGATGTAGAGCTAATGATTAAATTCCACAGATTCACAATAGCTCATTATTATTCTATTAATTAATTAAAATTAGTAAAGGTGTTTAATTGAATAATTTTATTTAAAATAATTACTTTAACTCTTTGTTATATCATACATTTATTATAGCATGTATTACGATATTTTTCTTGCCTTCCTTCAGGAAAAAGGCGCATAATTTTGATCAAGTTCGCACTTTTATCACACTTTTTCTATGTGATGAGGCACTAATATTCTTAGTAAAATTAACAGTCAAGATTTTTAACTGGTTTCAATTAAACAATGTTCCTACCATTGCAGATTTTTTATTTCATTTTCTACTAATGAAGTAGTGACTGATTTAGCAACTATGAATTTCATAAAATTTACCTATGTATCCATTAAATTTCATTATCAAAAGATAACTATGTACACGAAGATAACTACGCACAATGTGTATTGATATGTGATTCTTCAATAGTTCTGTATATTTTGTAGCATAAATGTATCCTTTGTAGGCCTTGATCCATGTATCCACGGCATACTGCAACTGTGATCGAGAACAGGTCGATGAAGTGGTTTACAATCCCCCAGTTCCCCCTCAAAAGATAATCGATACAATCCAGTGAGTATTGTCTTTATTAGATAAACTTTTTTGTAATGTTTCTCCCACAAATCTATTTTTATTTACAATAAAGTAAGGAGTATACATTCATGTGTTCTTAATTTCTATTCTATTGTTATTTTTGTAAGTCTGTAACTTTTTGTGGAATATTAATAATTTCATAACACAAGTTATAGTTATCTAAATAAAAATCGTCCTAGATAGAAATCACAGATTTCTGAAGTGGACAATATTGCTTCCAAGGGGGTAACGTGGGTGCATTTTTTGTGGGGCTTTTAATAAAAACAAGGGAGCGGTGAAAGCTCAAAAAAGGAAGGGAGATAAAAATAATTGCATTTCCTTCTTCATATTTATCGGAACAAGGGTTTAGTGTGGTCATAAATTTGTTAACGAAAAAATGGAGGCAACTATAAATGATGAATTGCAGTGGTTTTAGAATACTGCTGACAAAAATAGAGCCGATTATTCATTGATGGCTGTGCACCAGGTTTATCCCCTTCAATTTTATCATTTTTTTATTATGTTCACCACAATTTTTATTTTTGTAATGTCTTTTATTATTTTCATTTTCTGTGCAGTGCAAATATTACTAGGGTTGATTTGAATAAATTTCACAAATTCAAGCTTCAAGATGTCTTTTCTACAATATATTTATTACATTTTAAAATGTTGGTGGATATATAGATAAATGAAATTTTTTTAATATATCTTACTGTTTGTTTTCTTAAAGAAGATAGATTTTCCAGGCAGGCATTGAGCAGTTGTTTGTTCTACCACTACCACCCTTTAAAAAAAAAAAAAAAGTTGGGTAACCTCTGGTGTAAATGTTTCAATCATTGGGCAATCAAAACTAAACATATTTGAACTCATTAGTTGGGAACTGAATGAGTAATATTGAGCTATCAATAATTTACAAACAATGCTGCACATTTATATGTAAACAATAGAATTGTGTTCTAGCAGCATTGTTGGTAAGCAATTTTCTGTATGATTGCAACTGTTATTTGATATAAAACTTTTATTTCTATTACTGGTCTGAATTATTACAATTACAATTTAATCTTATGCATTTGTTTGATAAGAAAATGCTTGATTTCATTGGAAATCAATTAAAAAAAAAATATTGATTAATTTTTTTTTTTCTTCATTCAAACTTTTGGATGCCTTGGAGTTTCAATGTTAGAATCTAATAAGCCATCTAAGCCTATCAGATTGAATTCAGAAAATAAACATGCCCTACCAGAGTGACGCTTGTGCAACATCTTTTAAATTTCCTCCAAGTAATTGTGATTCATCACTCAAGTATATTTTGAATTCAACCTAAGCAACTAACAATAATTATGCAGTTGTAATAATCATGATTCTATATATTAAGACAAAGAGTCCTTTGTAGTTTAATTTACATAAGTAGTGGCTGGTACATCCACTGCCATCTAATAAACAGTATTTTTTTTTTTATTTTATTAAGTTAAGTTTTTTCATAAATAAATTAGAAAAATGTATAGAATAAAACTGAAAAGCATTATGTTGTGTCCAGGTGGATGGATGAAGATTTGGTGGGCGTGTTGACTCCTCATTTGATCAAAGGGCGGCCCAACACCTACACCTATACAAAAGCTCTTGCTGAGACTCTGCTGGTGGAGGAGAGTGGCGCATTGCCGGTCGCTATTGTGCGGCCGTCCATCGTTACTGCTGCCTGGAAAGAGCCTTTTCCTGTAAGAGTTATTTTTAAAAATTTGATTATTCAAAATTATATCTAGATTTATTTGTTACTAGATTTATTTATTTACAATTTATCTTTCAGGGTTGGGTCGATAATTTTAATGGGCCAACCGGCCTTATAGTTGCAGTGAGTAGAATCTTTTTGATTGATTTTTCATCGTATAGTAATTTAATTATTTTTGTCATAATTTGATTATTTTTATTAATAAAACAAGTGTTGTATTTTAATTTAGATATATAAATTTTGATATTCAATAAATGGACATTTTGCATTGTTAAAATCTTTTTTAGGAATGAAATATAATTTTATAATATTAACTGAGATGATAATGTGATAAAGCTGAGATGCATCTGAAAATGTCACAAATAAAAATTCATTTACATTTACTTTTCAGACAAGTAAAGGCATTTTACGTTCTATGCATTGTAAATCTTCAAGTATAGCTGATCTAATTCCTGTAGATGTTGTAATAAATCTAGTCATCACTGTTGCATGGTACACCGCCACTCACAGGTAATGAAATTTTACTATTTCATAAATTTAAGAGTTATACAGAGAGTACTTGTACAAAATATATTTAATAATGCAGTAAAAATTATGTTCAATTCTTTACATAACTAGACTAGATAATAAATATATACTTGGACATTATTTTTTGTACTTTCACATATATTAGCAATATTCCCAATTCATAAATAAGTTCTATTTTTGCATATTCATAGGAATGTTTTTAGTATGGCATTGTTTTCTTTTTTTCAATTTTTTATAACATAAAGTTTAATTTTTTGTTTTATTTTTTTAATCAATGAAATAATTCACCCATAAAAATGCAATTCTAGAACAATTGAATTTTAGTCTTGAAAATTTTAAAAGTTTTGTGCATTTTATATTTCAAATGTGTATTCCTTGATATCATGCGACTGATAGTATTAAGTTTATTTTCTCATGATTTGCAGCTATGTAGTTTAATTTTATGTTTGTATTCTTTAATATGCATATTTTAAGAAGTTTTCTTAATGTTTTTTATTAATGAATCTATGGGTAAGAGTTTTGTCAAAAAAATTAATATTTTGTAGGCTCATTTTTTGAACAAGTTAATAATGCAATCTGTAATAGAATCTTTTGTAAGACAAGAGTTATTTTTGTTTTGTTAATGCATTTTATTTTGCAATTTACATTATTTAGTTGGAAAGAATAGTTCATTATTTGTCTGAATAAATGTGAATGAATTAAAACTTATTAATTTCTATTGTAAACAATAGAAAAAGTACATAAATTATAAATCTAGTAATATGTTTAAATTCTGTATTTGTATTCTAAAATTCGCAATTTTATTAAATCAAAGATTGAATTCTCTTCTGTCAGTTAGTTTTTAAATTACTAATCAAAGCTCAGAATCTGTTACGGTTTCTTCACAAGTGAATTCTAACTATGTTATTCATTTTGGTGCAGACCCAACAGCCTCCTGGTGTATAACTGCTGCAGTGGGAGCATCAATCACTTGACGTGGGGTGGGGTTGAGCGGCTAGCCATTCCTCTCATCCTGCGCCACCCTTCCCACGGGGTTTTCTTCTACCCCAATGGCAGCTTCACCGACTCTCGCCTCTGGAACCAGCTCTGTGTCCTTTTCTACCATCGGCTGCCAGCCTATGCTCTGGACCTGGCCGCTGTGCTCACGGGCCACAGACCCCAGTCAGTGCTCCTTTCTTTTTCCTTTTAGTACTTAGGTTTCTGCCCCTGAGATATTTAATTGAGCATTTCTAAAATACATAAAACTATGTACCTCTACAGCATTGTCCATATATTTTTATTATAAAATTTTCCATGGTCACGATTATGTTAGACCCGTCATTGTCTGGGGAAATTAAAGTTGCATATATTACCATGTTATATAATAATTATGTTTGGGTATTTAATTAAATTTTATCTGAAATCAAATTGTGTTTATTTCTGTTACTGATAAATGAAAATTGGGGATAATATTTCTTCTTGTTTGGAAAATATCTCTGTTACAATTCTATGAACTGACATATGTATTAATTAACAATTGATATAAAATAATTAGTATAAATCTTATTGAAACAAACTTAAAGTTTTCACTTTGCTTCAAGTGAAAAAAGTGTTAGCATTTGAAAACTTTTTAGCATATTTTTTATAAGGGAACTTTTTAAAGGTTTTAACTTATGCTGCAGAATAATGTTAATTTACAATAATGTTTGAATACACAGAAAGGTTTAATAATAAGCAAGTAGACGTATAATACAGTCTTTTTGTAAAAAATTATTATGGCTGCAGATTAGAAGTTGAAGTACAAGCAATTTTCTACAATGCCATTTTCCTGCCTAACGGGATTTTTTTTTTTTTTTTTTTTTTTTTTTAATACAAGATGAATGGATCCATATTAAGCTGATCTGCATCATTTGGCTTTAAAAAAGTCATAAAAATTTTCATTGGTATCAAAAACAAAAAAAAATCTGTTAGTTTTATACCATGGCTACAAAAACTGAACTTGATAGGTATATGGTGAAACAGAGAATAGACATGAATTATAGGAAGACCTTTATTCTTTCAGACTCAAAATGATACCTGCAATTCTAGGTAGAAAATTATGATAATTTGAAATATTAATATAGTTAATGTTTTTACTGAAAATTGATGCTTGAAAAATACTTTTAAATATTGAATAAAAAATTTTCATGCTTTATCAAGTGTCCTTTACATGCAGGTTGGTTCCCCTGTACAGAAAGCTACATAGGGCAATACAGTGCTTGGAGTACTTCACGACTCACGAGTGGGCCTTCAGCAGTAATAATGTGCTGATGCTCTTAGAGAAAGTCGCCCCTGAGGACAAACAGGTCAGTTCAGTCGCTTCTCTTGGAGCAGAAATGAGAAGCTCTTGTTTCATGGAAAACTTTTTTTCTTCTGTTGTTTCTAGAAATAATTTTAATATTCATCAGATATATTAATGCTTTTTAATTTAAAATTTTGAAAGTATTTTAATTAAATTTCTATCTCGTCAGTTGTTCAACTTTGACATAAAGGCTCTGCATTGGCCTACGTATCTGGAAGACTACATTTTGGGCATTCGTCAGTTCCTGCTCAAGGAAGAACTTTCCTCTCTGCCCATGGCGAGGAAGAGTCTCAAAAGGTAATTTGTAATTTTTATTTATCCATTTAAATTAATTATGAAAAGTCCTGATTAAACAGAAGATTAAAATATAAGTAATTATACTGAATCTTCAAAACTGGTAAAAAATTCAGTGAAGCTTCTAGAATCAACTAAGAGATAGTTATTAAAAGCCACAATGTTTTTGTATAAACCACAAGATTGTAAACTAATAAAAGGGTTTCACAGCATTTAGTCATAGTAATCAAATTTTTAATGTATTGTGGTGTATTTAATGTATCTCTGCAGTTCCGTAATTAATATTTTGTGTATGTGCGTGTGAGAGAGTGGAGGAGAGTATGGGAAAAATTAAATTTATAAATGTATTGTTTATTAGGGTAATGAATTATTTTCTTTTTTACTGTCATGGTTGCAATAATTTTTTAGCTTGTTAATTGTTAAACATTCCAAACTTCAATTCAGTTCTAAAGAAAAATAATTTACAGAATGTTTTTTAAAAAATAAACATACTGAAAATTAATTTAGAAAGAAAATATGTAGTAAAAGTGTTGTTCTTTATTGGGGCTGCCACCCATTGAAGAAAAAGTTTTTCATTATACTGTCAATCCTCTAAAATTTTCCAACTTCCAAAATATTCTACTATTATTTTAGGACTTATTTTCTTACCAAATTCATTTTCCTTACAATGTTAAGTTTTCATTTTACTTAACCTTATGAAAAGATTATAACAATGGGGGGGATGCTTAACTGCAAAGGAAATATAGATTATATGGAAGTTTTTCTGCAATTCAAACACATTACACTAGATGAAATTTATTGACCAAATTGGAAGGAGATTGTTAAAGGGAATAGGTTCGAATCCATGTGTGCATGTTGGCGTCTCTGCTTTCAGAAGCGAGAAGATTCAATGATGATTATGGCAATATGTGCAAAAAGTATTGTATTGATATTCAGACTACCTGTTGGTAGTTTTCCCCTATTCACCACACAAATGTGGGATATTTACCAATAAAAATCCTTGTGTAAGTCACTCCCCATCACCTGTTGATGGGCTGTTCATGGTATACATAAGTGGTACATAAGGCTTACAAATGTTAGTCAACAACAATAACTAAAGAAGAAAGGACTGGTGCAATGGCTTAAAATTAAGTATACATTGGCACTGACTGGGAATTAAAATTTTCATTAATTGATTCTGTATTTATAGAATGAATAAATGAATTGAATCACTAATATGGTAGCACTTTTGGATTTGTCAATTTTGAGGAGGGAAGCCAAAACAACTGCAAGAAATTACAAGAAAAATGAAATGTTGTTTGAGCATTTCATTTTTTCAGTATTTCTCTGTTTTAGTGAAATACTGAAAAAGTGATAGGCAGTTTTGTCAAATGGGGAAGAAAAAAAATAATCAAAAGCTGGGTATCTTTTGAGTTTGTATAAGTCAGGGTATTGGTGTGCTATTCGGGTATATGTTAACAATGGATGTTGATTTCTCACTTTCTCTTATAAAATAAATCGGATTGGGTGAAGATTGAGGAAATGTGCAGATCATAACTAATGTTATACCTCATTGTTATGTTTCTCAAACCTTGACTGGATACTTACATAAATAATGAAAAGAACAAAATAGCTGATTTCCATGGATTGTACATAGTTTCTATTGAGCTTTTTCCTCTTTTAAAGTTAATTAAAATAAATGTCCATATTTTTTTCTTATTTAGTATAATTAAATGATGAAAGTTGAAGTTATGTGAGAATGGAAAGAAACAGTGATAAATTGATGCAATAATCTTTACTTTTTTACTTGAAACAAGTTAAAAAACTTGTGATTTTTTAAAATAAATCCTATAATTATTTTAGAGAATTGAATGAATGCACATATTATTTATTTCTGAATGTCATATACAGCAAGAGGTCACAGAATGTATATTTCTTAGATTATGAAGTTATTATAGTATACAAAATCTTTTGGATATAATTCAATATGTGTACTTCTTTTAGTTTATTCCAGTAATAATGATTTCATTTCATAATGCACACCTAACTATTATTTATAATGTATAATAGAGGATTGAATTTAGTAGAAACAGTAGAAAACCTGTAAGAGTTGTCAGTTATACAAATTTATGTTCATTGTTAAAAATAGAATATTGATTTCATGATAGAAAAGTGCACCAATTATTTCAGTCACGCTTGATAGAGTCGTAGAAAAATTCTTGACTGCCTTTGTTTCCAATCTTAGCTGAAAATTTTTAGGACTCATCTTGCATTCCAGCATTAAGCAGCACATGCTTGTTTGGAGAGGGGATTAACAACAAAAGGGATATCTCTTAACTTCTCTGTCCTTGAAGCCGGTAAAAAATGGAGGCTGGTTATTTCTCATTAATTCTAGGTTATGTCAGATTAACAGCAAGAGATTGCAGAGGTGATTGAAAACCTCAAACAACAGCGGAGTGATGATGAATATGATGTTCAATAAAAAATATTAATACATTCTGAAACTCTAAATTGGATTAAAAATCTGTTGAATTTATTGAACAGCAAGAAGAATCTAAACCTGTAATTGTGATGGCACTTATTTAATGGCCATACCAGAAAATCATTCCACAATATATATATATATATATCAAGGACATCTTCAAATGAACAGTTTCATTTCCCCAGCATCGCTACAAGCGATGAGGACAGTGGTACGCCTGTGGCGTCCAAGCATTGGAAGTACACATCATAAGGATTGCGAGTAAATATAGTACCATAAAAAATTAAGAAATCATTTATAAATTTATATTTCATCTCCTTATTTAAATTCACGTTTTTTTGTTTACCCATGGTGAGTTTAAGGCCCATATTAACTTAGATAATAATGACTTAGATAAGATAACTTAGATTAAGTTGGATAATTTAAAATATCAAATGATTTTTATTTTGTTTAATGAATTTTGTTTTTCTTCTCAGGATTTATATGTACACCAAGGCAGTTCATCTATTTATGGTATTCCTCTTGTGGAAACTGGTGTTCATGCGGTACGACAGTGCACGTAAGCTGTGGTTTGTATTTGTGTCCATGGTCGTCAAATTGTTCAACGCGCTGCCTCGCATCACCTCTTGAAAACTGCAGCAACTGCGAAACGGTGCACTTCAACTCCACTCCGGAACAGTCTCTCTAGCCACTCTTCTGATTAATCAATAATCGACTCTCTAGCGAGGGTCCTAATATTATCTAGGATTATTACGTCAGAAAATGCTTTTAATATAGCTTTACCATCCCGTCTCTATGAGTCAGTGCTTTTCTACGGTATAGCGTCTGAAAGCTTTGAAAATGGTTTCGATTTCCAAATTTCTGCAAAGCTATGCGTGGTTCCCAGGATCTGTGAAATTTTTTTATAAAAACTTAAAAAATGATGCAGGAAATTTTCTTGCGCAAGGAAATGGAAAACATTTTTTTTTTCACAGTGCTATGATTATTTCTTAATTTGCTGTTCATGACAGAGAATGAATAAAATATAGCAATAAAACGTGTAAAAAGAAAAGAGAGAAGTAAAATGTCCCAGAGAAGGGGTAAGTCATAGCAGCAAACTAACGCGTTTTCCCCCCTTCCAACCTTAATAGAAATTATTCTTAAGATATTGTTGAAAACATCCATTTAATTTAACATTTAAATGTTTTACTTTTAAATTTTCACTGTATATTTATCAGAAAAGTGAACATTATCTCATGTAAAAGAAATTTTAAAGAACTGTGTATGAGTAAAATATTATAGATGAAAGTACCACTGTTTGATAATATTGCTGTATAGAACCAGAATAAATAAAAGAAATTACAGCAACAATCAAAAGTAATGGTTTATTAAAGCGCAACGGTAAAACATTCACAACACGGAAGTAATAATTGAGATGTAAGGGAAAACTTTAAGTGGTGAAATGCCTTAAAGTATGAATAAATTAGTGAAATAAATTAAATAAAATTTAGTAATAAAGTAAACAATGAAACATAGCAATAGAAACTTAATGAATCCGTTAAATTTACCAAATCCTTGTTGAGGACAAAAAAAAGTTGAGCCAAATGATTTTCATACTTGAATCCTTTTTGAAACAATTTCATTTCTATATAAATGCTTGTTTGATCATTGCTCTCGCAGAATTTTAATCTCAAATTCTATTAATGGAATCAATTTTTTTTTAAAAAATAATTTGAATGAATAACAGAAATAATAAACATACCAAAGCATTTACAACATAAGGAAAAAAAAATAGTATTTTTCAAATAAAATTTTTGATTAAATTATTCTGTAGGGTCATTTGAGATGGCGAGGGTTCATTCTCTCCCCCCCTCCTCTTCCATCTTCTAATTGTTCAATGGTTTGACCAACCATTTTGAGGGGAGGTTACTTTTAAGAGAAACAAAAATATTGATTATTATTTCTTTTTCGTTTGTTCTTATTTTTTTTGTCAAAAAAAAAAAAAAAAAAAAAAAAAAAAAAAACTGATAATCTGAAAACGTTTTAAAAACTTGGGAACCGTGTTGCTTAAGACTGACAGCGCCAAAATTAAAAAGAAAAACATAGCACTCTCTTTCTAAAAAGAAAATTATGAAAAAAGTACTATTTGTGTATTTAATTAAAATAAAAGTTTTTTTTTTTTTTTTGTAATAGAATTTATCAATTAAATTCTCTGCTAGTATTTATGTTGTTGCATTTCCTGAATAAGTAACAGTTTTTGCACCTTCTCTTGTATAAATAAAAATATTATGTTTTGTTTTATCTGTGTCTGTTATCTTTCGATTTGCGTTATTACATCTGAAATTCAATTTTAACAGAAATTATGTTTTACTCGTGGGTTGTTCTTGAAATGAGAGCACTTAATGTGAGGGAACAGCCACAGATCTGGTGCGATTCTCATGGGTGGCAGCATTGCTTCAAAAAAACGAGTGGACTCGACGATTGTCTTGCATTGACAATCGGATTTCCTTCCCCCTTGCGCCCAATTACTTGTGGTCAAACGCCGTACTAGCGCGATTCGGGAGATCTCCGGTTCGAAACCGCTGGTTGTGTCTGGCACTGCTTTTGGAGAATCGATGACGATTGTGACAATGTAGGAAAGCATCTACAGTCTAGTGGGGCACATGGATATTTATGGCAGTTAACTCGGAGGCATCGCCCCTCAGGCTTTTTCGTGGTACACAAAAGTGGAGGCCCATTAAGAAAAATAACTGACCTCCGAAAACACCGCTCCGCTTGAATCCATCTGACTTGGTCGAAATGAAAAGAGGCTGATAAGTCAACAAATAATAATTAAAAGCGTTTTACACAGTTCCATATTAACATATAAAAAAAATTTTAAGTATGTCGAGGACTGGGTCGTAATGACTATTTCTCCGTGAGAACGCTGTTGCTCATTTAGCACTGCCCAAAGGGCACGTGCAGCTTGAAGATATTCTGTGGAAGGAGTAAAGGCTCCTTCCCACCGAGGCATGAGGCTTTAAGCGAGAAGTGTTGACCCATCACTAGCCTCACGACGTTCACCTGAAACTGGTTTGAAATCCACCGCTTCGAGTTGACCAACTTTCAACTCGAAGCGGAACTTCACTGGGCGCAATGCTATTTCTGACGTTTCGCTGTGAAGGGGTCGAAAAATTTTCTTGCCTGCCGCGTGAATCTTCAACGCTTTACGCCTCAGTGGGAACGAGCCTTAACACTATCCGCTGGTCCATATTAATAGCGAAATGAGGAAAGGCAGCCTCTTAGAAATCAGCATCTTTAGTATGTTCTCTACGGTAGCGCCATCTATCAATGAGATTTATAAATATTCTAAATAGAAATCTGATTATTGGTTTTTGCTTCGTTTAATTTTTGAAAATAAAGCAGGAGCAATAGTTACTTTGTTTTCAATTTTTGTGAAAGATTACTATTGTTATTCTGATGTAATGGTAAATAATTACGTAAATAGGGTGGTTAATGCTTTTGCGTTGTGGACGCCATGGCAGAACGCAATGTAGTTTTTTCGGTTTGAAGTCAAGACTTTTTGTGTGTGTGTTCTTCGATTTTTCCAAGGTTTTTTTAGGTGGAAATTGATACTGTACACTATTTTAGCATTAAAAAATGAAAGTTTATTTAAGTACTTTTTTTTTAACATTAAATAAATATGTGGATGTATTTAACGTGTGTTGATTAATTTAAAAAATAATTTTTTTACTTTTTTGGTTATTATCCATTTCTTTGTTATTCATGTTGCAACTGAAAATAAAAACCAACGGTCTAATGCGTTCCGTAGGAACAGCAACAGAATGGGATGGGCATAGGCGTCCTCGGATTCTAATCTTCGTTTTTTCGGGGCGGTGCTGCCGATTGTTATAGGGCACTCAAAAAGACCACGTGATTTATATAGGCTGTGATGAAATACACTCTTATGACGCACGCTAGACACTACTTTTCAAATTTTATATTGCAATTCACCCCTAGCAACCTTGAAACTTGCTAAATTAGATTTTTAAAAAACCCGACCTTCCCAAAAAGATATCATCGCCTTTACCATTTCTACTTTCATGCACTATTATTGGATATTTTGCACTTTCTGTGTGCAAAATATCCCAATTTTTTCCGTTTTATCCTATTCAATAAAAACACATTAGAACTGATATGTGTAAAAAAAAAAAAAAAAGCTTGCCCAACTTGCTGCCTCGAGTTTCTCTTCTGAACACTATTTACTTCCTCTGCGTGAAAACAGTTGCTCTGTACAGAGACGCGTCGCATCATTTTCTGCATGTTGCCCTAAAATAAAAAACGCGGCTGCTCTTTAACGTTTTTAAAGCGGCACGGGCACTGATGACACTCACACAAAAGTAAAGAAAAATTTCTATTCAATTATCTAGAATGAGCGACATAAAAAAAAAAAATGATCCTGTGCTACTCCGTATTTTTCTTTTTCTCGTCGTTCGTCTAATAGATTTGAAAAAAATGTATCGCAGAAAAAGAAGGTAATGTTCAGTCCATCTTAACACTTTCGCTGCCTATCACGCGATAGCGCGTGCCGTGGAGCTCACCCTTGCGCCTGCGCTTCAATCGGCAGTGCATGCTAAGAAGGGTCTGCAGGCACTGGCGGGGGAGTAAAAGGACAGAAGCTAGCTGTGAATGGATGTGATCTCGATGAGCTATTGAAATATATATATATCTTGCGACATGAGTTGTAGAGACGACAGTTCTGCAGGGAACTTCACGACCCTCAAAAAAAAAAAAAAAAAAAAAATGCAAAATAATAAGTCTCTAACAGATGGTGAGATTGCAAATAGGTGTTTGCGACGGAGAGTGCATTCCTCTCCGAGGTTTGCAGTCCTTGCTAGAATAACTCATTTCTATTAAATATGGGTTGACAAAGTAGCCGTGCATTTTGTCACTTATTTTCATTCTGTTGTCAATTCACGCTCGACCGTACTGTGTCAGGAAAGGGGTGAATGTCACCTAGCAGTCAGTGACCACTTTCCATCACGAGAAAGAAAGCAGCACCCCCCCTACGAAAAACCTACCCCCATATTAATAGCGAAATGAGGAAAGGCAGCCTCTTAGAAATCAGCATCTTTAGTATGTACTCTACGGTAGCGCCATCTATCAATGAGATTTATAAATATTCTAAATAGAAATCTGATTATTGGTTTTTGCTTCGTTTAATTTTTGAAAATAAAGCAGGAGCAATAGTTACTTTGTTTTCAATTTTTGTGAAAGATTACTATTGTTATTCTGATGAAATGGTAAATAATTACGTAAATAGGGTGGTTAATGCTTTGCGTTGTGGACGCCATGACAGAACGCAATGTAGTTTTTTCGGTTTGAAGTCAAGACGTGTGTGTGTGTGTTCTTCGATTTTTCCAAGGTTTTTTAGTTGGGAATTGATACAGTACACTATTTTAGCAGGCGTCACTATTTTATATACTATATATTTTATACTAGGCATATTATTTGCACTATTTTAGCGGAGAGGAGAACGTCCCCTCCCAACTCCGTCGTCTACTGGGAAGCCTGCAGCAGAAGAAGTCATTTGAAATGTCCGTTTTTAAAAATTATACAAAAAAAAAAAAAAAAAAAAAAAAACGTGTGATTTTTGTGAATAATCCATTTTTCTGTAAATATCTTTTACGAACAGTTGTCTGGTAAATTGTGCAAGAGCTGGGTTCGAAATCTGACGAGTGAAGCAGAATCTGAAAGTCCTATCATTGGTAGGAGATGAGCATGCTAGATCCGTAGATCAGAAAAACTTTCTATTGGCTTTAAAAGCTTTCTATCGGATCCGATAATTACCTTCTCGTTCGGGGAGTTTGTGTTCGTTTCGAATCACGGAAGCAAAATCGGGTGCATCCCTTAAAAATCAACGACTTTTATCCAAATTTTAAGTTTTCCAGCGTCTCCCAGAATAGCTGTGCATAATAATAATAATAAAATAAAAAACATTAGAAAAAATAACTCTTAATGTGAGAGTAAACAAACAATATAAAAAAAAAAATTTTGTAGAGTCAATTCCTACTTTTTGTTCACTCTATTGCAGAAAGTTCTTTATAAATAATTTTCATTCATTTTTTTTAAAGTTTATCTGGCGCCCTCTATGGGTAGATACATGCAACTTAAATCTAAAAAAACCTAAGATGAATTAATTAATTTAATTACTGAATTAATATTTGAAAAAAAATTTATTAACATCCAATGTCATCCACTACGAGTTAAAAAAATGTATTTGAAGTGGAGTGGATGAATCAAAAGTATTTTATGAACGACTGAAAATGTGAACAAGATATATATATAGGGAGAGTGTGAGCTAATAGAAGGAATTGAAAAATAAATAATAAAATAAAAAACATTATTAAAAAAAATTAACTTTTAATGTGAGAATTAAAAAGAAATTTAAAAGGAGTCATTTTTTCAAAAAAAAATTTTTTCTCTCGGAACTAAAATCATTCGATGCCGCCTAAGAATTGAAAAGCCGCTCCTTGGCAAATTCAGCTTTTCCCTAACAACGCTGAAACTGCTATAACAGGAGAATAACGTGAGGTCAAAGCGGCCAGCGTTTGAGAAAACAACCCCATTTTGCAAGTGGAAGGAACGCGCTCCAATGTCACTTGAGAATGCTTGAGCGGTGATCCAATGTTTTAATTTCCTTCGAATTCGCCTCTTTCGAGTGAATCGAATTGGAAGTTTCGAATTCCTCGCGCTCCCTCGACCTCCCCTCGGAGCGGACGAACAACAACCGGTTTTCCATTCGCACTCAACCCTCGAGGAATCGACTGCGTTCTGTTTTCCACACAAGTCTCGGAAACATTCGACCGAACAGTGCTCCCTTCCTTTTTTTTTTTTTTTTTTGCCGTGAGTACTCTCTTCTCTGATTGTTTTTTTTAATAAAAATTTCGCCCTTTTTTTTTAAAGTATCAATTTTTAATCGTTGCTTGCAAATTAATTAAATAGAATAAAAACGGTGTAATGATGTTCTTAATAGACTGGAGTTGTAAATATCGTTTGGGATTGTACACGTTGCCAGTTCATGTTGCCATACTTCTAAAAAGAGGTAGCAGACGATTCCTGCGGGGAAATTGAATTCGTCTGCCGATTTTTATTCTCTAAATATTTATTCAATTCCTTCTATTAGCTCTCACTCTCTCTAAATATATATCTTGTTCAAATTTTCAGTCGTTCATAAAGTACTTTTTAATCCTCCACTCGAGTTCAAATACATTTTTTTTTAACTTGTAGTGGAGGACACTGGATGCTAATAGTTTTTCAAATATTAATTCAGATTAAATTAATGCAAATTAAATTTAATTAATTAATTTTAGTTATTTTTTAGATTTATGTTGCATGTATCTACCAATAATACCGCCAGATAAACTTAAAAAATGAATGAAAATTATTTATAGTGAAAAAAAAAGTAGGAATTGACTTACAAATCTTTTTTTTTTTTTTTTTTTATATTACTTGTTTTATAAATATCGCCATCAGTAAGTTTTCCCCAAACTTATTCTTGTTGTAAAGGATGCATTTCTCTGCGCAATTTTTTTCGAAGTGATTGAAAAAGGTAATTTTTTGTTTGTTTATTTGTAAATGCTTCAAACGATCTTAAATGTTTACTTACAATTCATACTATAATTTTTTTATTTATTGTAATATTTTTAAACTATATACTGGATATTCATCTTGGATAATTTTATTTTGAAATAAAGTACTGTCTGTATACGATGCGATTTTCAGTAAATCCTGAGTGGTTGGGGATTCCAATGATGGAGAAATTCCATCTCGCCCTTCCGTCGTATGATTGGCATCTTCAGAGTTATCCAATTCATGGGTCAACATTTTAATTATATTTTTTTTCAATTCCTTCTATGTTCAATCGTTCATAAAATACTTTTTATTTATCCACTCAAGTTCAAATGCATTTTTTTGAACTTGTAGTGGATGACACTTTATGTTAATACAACTTTTTCAAATATCAATTCATTCATTAAATTTAATTAAATAATTTTAGTTTTTTTTTTTTTTTTTAGATTTAAGTTGCATGTGTCTCCCAATAGATGGCGCCCGATAAACTTAAAAAAAAATGAATGAAAATTATTTATAAAGTTACTTTCATTTTTAAGTCATTATAATATATATATATATATATATATATATATATATATATATATTATATAATTAATATTTATATAATTAATATTTACATATATATATACATATATATATATATTATATATACAAATATGTGTTTAAAGTCATTCATTCATGCATTAATTCATAACATAGTGAAAAAAAGTAGGAATTGACTTTAAATTTTTTTTTTTTTTATATTAGAGTTTTTTTGCATACCGTATTTTGGACGTCAGTTAGCTTTTTCTCCCTAGCGCGCATGCACATAGGAAATTGCGCATGCGTATATGTAATAATTTTTCCTGAGAGCATGCGCACTAGGGAGAAAAAGCTAACGGACGTCCAAAATACGGTATGCAAAAAAACTCTCTATTACTTGTTTCTCTAATGAATGGGTGTTCATTCCACGCTACAGTTTAAGACTTACATTAAAGCACAATTTAATCTACAACATAAATGTATGGATTTAAAAATTACAATGGATCAAGCATGAAGATTCAAAAACACTCCTTCCCCAGCATCTGACCGTTTTTGTTTCTAAGGTGTTGGATTCATTCTCCGCAGGTTGCGCTGAAATTTTATGGCTCCCACCGTTCAGCATAACCCTTTCACTGTTTTGTTTACATTTTTCAATAGTCTTGTGGCATCGAAAACGGGTCCCTCATTGTACCGAATTTAAATTCTTTAATTTTTATTTTTACACTGTATCTTACTTTTATTTATTTTTAAAAATTTTCGAGTACCAAATTAATTGAATTTTAGAAACTTTATCTTTTATTTATTTTTTACTAACCTCAAAGCAGCCTATTAAAATTCAAATCCTATTTATGAACGAAGATGAGGTTTAAGGGGTATTTCCCCCTGTTGGTACTCCGTAATCGGTACGCCAGCTGCCACTGAAATTTTATTCGAGTAGCTCTGTTTACATCGATAACTCCAGAGTCTCATAATATATATATTCTAATGCAGCTGGCAAACACTTAGACACTTGTTTTGGATGTCTTAAGGCAAACGCTGCACAGACGTTATTCACTTTGCATTACCCAGGGGGCGCGTGTAACTTAAAGAGAAGCCACGGACGCGGAGTAACAATTGCATATAAATTTAAAATAAATATGCAAATTTAATTAAAATCAAAATGCTTCACAAGCTACTCAGAAGCAATGGAT
The DNA here is from genome assembly GCA_021605095.1 of Caerostris extrusa. NCBI lineage: Eukaryota > Metazoa > Arthropoda > Arachnida > Araneae > Araneidae > Caerostris > Caerostris extrusa. Next base: position 194,825 of record BPLR01018218.1, on the reverse strand, counting down.
CTACCCCCGCATCGCTCTACGATCCTACCAGACCGGGACCTACGGTTTAAAGTGGATTCGAACCACTACAAACATCCATGGCACCGAAGGGACTCGAACCCGAAACATGTGGTATCGAGCTCCAGAGCACTCGGCCATTCAGGCCCTGTCTTATGATATATAAACATACATATAATAAAATAACAAAAAAAACAAAAAAAAAACTCTAAAATACGTATATATACATAAAATCCATAACATAATTTATATATATATGTATTTGGAAATAGTCATGTTAAAAATTTCTTCTTGCGTACTACACTAGTACAGCTGTTTCATCTCCGCTTGTAGTAGAAAAAAAAAAAAAAATGTTATTCAAGACTTCTTTTTCTTTTTTTTAAATTACTGCATGATATTTTGGATATGAACAAGTTTTGTCGATACTATTTCCAAGTGATAATTTTTTGTTGCAGACCCATTGCTTCTGAGTAGCTTGTGAAATACTTTTATTTTAATTAAATTTACATATTTATTTTAAATTTATTGTTTGCGGTTTCGAAATTGTTAAAACCTTTCAATCATGCGAGCTGGGCAGTTTGCTCAAGAGTCAGCCTGCATTGAACAGGCAGTTTTATAGCGACGCGTGTTCAAGATTTCGAAACACGACGACGACCCGCGAGTGCTTCATGTCATAAAATGATAGAAATTGCTCAAGAAAAGTCTGGAATCGGAACGGCACTTCGCACACAGGCGTGCAGTTTAAACAAAGACCAAATTTGGGATTTTATAGTGGAATAAAACGAACACTTTGCGAAACTCGGGCGAATTATGGAAATGACAGAAATCCTTCGTAAGAAATAACTGTTTTTAAAATTCACAGTAGGCGAAGGTGATCGGAATGAATTGAGTGTGTTGACAGCAGACGAGTCGGAATTTCCTCATTGGTTTCTGAAATGTATTGTCTGACGTGGGCCTGGGTGGTCGAGTGGCTAGCGCTCGGTACCACAGGTTTCGGTTTCGAGTCCCGGCGGTGCCATGGATGTTTGTAAAGGTTTGGAATCCACTTTAGGCCGTAGGTCCCGGTCTCCTGCGACTGTAAGATGGTCACGGAGCAGAAGTGAGACTTCTACCTACGGGTGCTCCATCACAACAGAAGCTGCACTCCTCTTCCCTCCTTCCATGAGTAGATCACTCATGGAATGTCCCTCCCTCCCTGCAGGACATTGAGGATTAGTCACAACAACAACAACAATTGTCTGACGTTTTCACCAATATGCACAGGATTCCATTTGTGATCAGTAATTTGAATTCGCCAAGTCTGTGGGTTGTGCGCACTCGGGGGCGGTGTGCCTGGCGTGCTTTGATCTCCCCCTGCCCACCAGAAAGATGGTTTGGTTTGTACGGTCATCTTGTGCAAACTTTAGGCTAAACAGACCGGGACCTACAGTTTAACATGGATTCCGAACTACTTACAAACATCCATTCCACCACCAGGTTTCTAACCTGAAACCTGGTATGCCAGAGCGCTAGCCGCCAGGCCGCATCATCAGAGAGACGGGTGCAGGCGTTCAATTGTATGATTTCATAGCACCCATTGCTATCTGCTCATTGTTTCAGTGCAGTGTCGACGGTGCAAACGTGAGCCGAGGCTCTTCTCCGACGCCTTCTATGCCGTCGACGCCCTTTCAGCCCTGGCGCCAGGCGTGTCTGTGTGTTGCTTTCAGAAATGAGCCTGTTGTTCTTCGTGCGATACCTTTTTTTAAAGCATTTGAACCCGATGTCAAAATGACGGATAGAACCAGGGCCGGATTTTCTTATAGGCTCACTAGGCTTCAGCCTAGGGCCTCAAGATCAAGAGGGGCCTACATACAAATGGTTAGCAAAATTAGAAGGACACTATTCTGAAAACAGTAAAAAAACGAAAACAAGGAGAAATTCTACACATATGACTCATAAATAAACATAAAAATGTATCGGTTAAGATCAACGCGAATTATTATGAAAGAAATTTATCTGAATTGAATTTGCTTTAATCTTAAATGTATTGAATATATTACGTTTAATTGGATAGAAAATAGGATAATTTTTATTGCCTATTTTATTTTCGTAGTCGAAGATTTTTACTATTTGAATTTTTTTCTTTGTAAATGTTGCGTGTTATGTTTGATGAGTTATTGTGACAAGTACTCTATAGGGTGCTGAGAATAAATGTCCAAATAAGTGTTTTTTATTTATTATCCGTGCCACATTTTTTATAAAGATCAGTACCCATCGCAACATATTTCATTATAATATGGACATGTATCACAGTAATGAATGCATTTTATTATCTCTCGTGTAATCTACAAACTTAAAAATGGGAGGTGAAATAAGTGGAATAGCCTAGGGCCTCTTTTCATTTAAATCCGGCCCTGAATAGAACAATGAATGCGAGGAACTTGATTTCATGGAGATTCCGCGGGCGTCTACGGACGGGGGCTTTCTTTTCGGGGCACGCCGTTTGAATTTCGCACATGATATGTCGGGTGTCCAGCAGCGATTTCACTGTGTCTGTTAACTGTTTATCTTTTATTTAATAAATAAATTAAAAAAAAAAAGGTTTGTAAAGCGTTGCACGAATAAAACAAAAATTGACTATTTTTTTTATGAACAAACACATGATGCGTAGGGAATAATAGAAATATTTTTAGTTTTTGACTTAATGATATAGATTTCTGAATGTTTCAATTCGTGTTATTAGTGTTGATTTTTAGGGTTGTGCCTCGGTTTCTATTTTATACCGATAGTGTATTTTCGGGAAATCTTTCAATTTTACGCCCTAGGAACCAGAGCATGCCCTAGTCATGAAACAGAGCATGTCTTTAGGAATGGCGGGACATGAAATGTCCCGCCATTCCTAAAGGACCGGAAAGTGGGGGTAGCGGGTGTCAGCACGCTACGAAGGGATTCTTCTTCCCGAGTCATGCATTTATTGAACTGTGTGCTTACTCAGGATAAACAGGCGGGAGAAATGTTCCTTTTCTTTTTATCACTCTGATAATTTTACATGAAATAGAATAAAACATAAAAAAACGCGATGCCTGAATGGCCGAGTGTCTAGCGGTCGGTGCCATGGATGTTTGTCAGTGGTTCAGAATCCACTTTAAGCCGTATGTCCCGGTCTCCTATGACTGTAAGAGCGTCACGGAGCAGAAATTAGACTTCTACCTACGGGTGCTCCATCACAACAGAAGCTGCACCCCTCTTCTCTCCTTCCATGAGGGATACAACAACAACATCAAAAAACGCTCATATAAATGAAAATTATAATTTTTTTTTTTTTTTTTGGGGTTGAAAGTTTATTAAATGCCAAATATATAGAAAAAAACTGTTTACATTTATGGGCAGATAAACAAAGGAACTACATCTTTTGAATATCGTAGTAGGATAGCGGACCGTGCCAACAGCATACAGTGGCATTGGCCGACATTAGAGAGTGTCGCCAAAAATCGCCAACGTGTGGCAGCATGTGTTAAACCCTGAAATGCATGCCTAAAAGTAGTTCTAAACGAGTTTAGGTCAACAGAGGAGCACGGTGGCTGTTCATTGGAACTCACACTCTCCAGACAAAGAAAACTTCTCTGACTTTTCCAGGTGAAATTTAGAAAAATTCCAGATCATAAGTCGGGGCGCCCTATAAGCCAGGGGGTAGCCAACCCGCGGCCCGCCTTCAACATTTTCCCGACCCGTCAGAATTATGACACTTTCACACAATATATTTATTTTATAATGGCCAAAGTAGTTTTACAGTTGTGAGTTCGCAGAATAATTAAACTATTTTCTGCGAACTCATGATTGGAACATCTAATATAACAGGTTCTGTGTTTGATTTTAAGTAACCGCAGTGATCCTCCCTAAATACGCACATCTGATTTTTGATAAGCAGAGCAAACCAAACTCTTAGTTGAAGTTGTTAGAGCTTTCGGTTCAACTTACACCTGCGAATCGTTTTTTTTTTTTCGGAAATGAAATTGACCCAACACAAACGCTCAAACATAACGAACGCAACACTTATACCTTATTACGATGTGTAAATATCCAAATGGAGATCAATTTGCAAAAGTTAAGTGAAAGTGTGGAGAAACGCATATCGCAAAATTTGTTTTTAATTTTAATGAGTTAATTTTTTTAAATTTCATTTATATATATATATATATATATATCATATATATATATATATCATATATATATCACATATATCATATATACATCATTATTATTATATTATCTATGTTTAGATGTGACAATAAACAGAAAAGAATAACAATAAACAGAAAAATAATTCTCCTTGTGTTTCCATTTTTCACTCCAAAAAAAAAATGTCTGTAGTGGATCTAAATCTAATATATATTCTTATATGCGGCCCGCGGAGTTAGGACGCATTTCCAAAGTGGCCGCAAGATCGTTTGGGTTGGCCAACCCTGCTCGAAGGCATCCCTACGGGGCGATTCTAAAAGTCACGTGCGTCACGTCACGTGCTCTCCTGCAAGGCCCAGAACGTGAGCGAGCGCGCTCGCGTAATTTTAGATCGTGCAAATAATTTCACTTTAACCAAGGAAGTTATTATAATTTTAAAACTGAAATAATACTCATGAGCAACAGTTATCGTTGTTGTTGTGACTAATCCTCAGTGTCCTCCAGTGCGGGACGGACATCCCATGAGTGATCTACCCCTGGATGGAGGGAAAGGGGGCAGCTTCTGTTGTGATGGGGCACCCGTAGGTAGAAGACTGACTTTGGCTCCGTGACGCTCTTACAGTCAAAGGAGACCGGGACCTACGGTTTAAAGTGAATCCACTACAAACATCCATGGCCCCCTCCGGGACTCGAACCCGATACCTGTGGTACCGAGCGCCAGAGCGCTAGCCACTCGACCATTCAGGCCCATGAGAATAGTACATTTCTGTGTTAAAGCCAAGCGTTCGTTGACTGCGGCGAAAATCCCGTATTTAAGCTGAAATGGGGGTAGGGGGAGGGGATCTGGCAACTCGTCGCCAGGACGCCAGGCAGATGAACGCGGGTGAAATATCTTCGAATCAATTCGCCTTTAAAAGCAAAACGCCGACGAAGAACTCCGGCGGACTGCCCTGCTTGCGACGGCTACTCTTGTTGCTTCTGGAAATTGAGCTGGAAGAGACATTCTTACATCACAGACTATTGGTATTGCTAGTTTACGTTTTGGGTACTTTTCCGTTAGACGGGCGCCCATTTCGCCAGGGATGGAACATTTTTTACTGTGGCGACGAACCATTTCGAAACCGATAAAACGAACTACTCATATATCGCTTAGAATTAGCTTTGTTTTTTTAAAATGAAGAAATGTAAACTGAAGAAATAAAACATTTCTAATTCAACGGTGTATGGCTTGTGCCCGGCTAGAGGAAAAGTACTCGTAGTTTGATGAGGGAGACCGACCCCGTAAACCGACCTCCGTAGTATAGTTTAAAACACAGAAATCTATGTGTTGCAATATACTTTCAAAAACTCGTATGCTTACAACATACATCCGCAGAGCAGCAGTGAAACAGAGCCTCCCTATGCGTGAGTAACAGAATGGCCCAGGGCCTGAATGGCCGAGTGGCTAGCACTGTGGCGCTCGGTACCACAGGTTTCGGGTTTGAGTCCCGGAGGGGGGCCATGGATGTTTGTGGGTGGTTCGGAATCCACTTTAAACTGTTGGTCCCGGTCTGTTAAGCCCTCGTAAGACAGAAGATGACCGTAGAGCAAAAACCCAAACAGTATGGCTGACATCTCTCGTTCTTTTCGCACCAGAGCGGATGCTTCATCGCCGTTTTTTGTGGCGCTCGGTACCACAGGTTTCGGGTTCGAGTGCCATGGATGTTTGTAGTGGTTCGGAATCCACTTTAAACCGTAAGTCCCGGTCTCCTATGACTGTAAGAGCATTACGAAGCAAAAGTCAGACTTCTACCTACGGGTGCTCCAACACAACAGAAGTTGCTTTCTTCCCCCTTCAACTACGAGTCCATACGGGTTCGTGGGCTTGGTCTAGATTAGATATCTACCAAGTGGGATAAGTCACAATACTCACATTTTTTTTCAATAACATACATATGTTTTTAAACGAAACTATATGACACACAGATACATTTTACTTCCAAAATAAAGAAACAGTAAAGTTATACTTGATAAATGACACTCATTAATATGGAACAATAGTGTATATCATCATCACCATCATCATTGGCGCAAGAGCCCCATGGTGGGCTAAGGCCTTCTGCCTACTGGCAGATTTCGAGACAGGAGATGTTGTGTTTTTATGAGGTTGGGTTTTGAGCCCAACCCTCTTACAGTCATTTTAGACGGATCCACGGTTTAAAATGGATTCCGAACCACTACAAACATCCATAGCACCACCTGGCACCATAGCACCGAATCCTGTGTCACCGTGCGCCAGAAACATAGTGTATATAATTCCCTTAAAATGGGCATCCTAGCAAAAATTATTTTAATTATGGATAACAACTTATATTTACATTTATTTAAGGTTTTATAAGTCATATTTAAACTAACTGGTACTCTGGGGCTGCTTTAAGAGAAAAACAATGTGGATTTCAAAGATGCCACTACGACGGATTCGCGATAGTTTCTACGGAAATTAAACAAAATTTTAGATTGAATATGGAAGTGAGTTGTTGCCGATTATAATAATAATATAATTCGAGATAAATTTTTTTTAAAGTCGTTTTCTACTATTTTCTTTCCTCCCGAACTGTGCGCAACTTAAAAACTTCCATCGCTTCAGAGGAAACTAGTGATAACCTTTCGAAGATGAAGCTAATAGCTAAGGAGATGGCATTCATTCTTATTCAATAAAACGTGCAAATAAACATAATGTCACTGCTACATTTCCTTTTGCTATTGAAGCCAATTGTTTATCTTTACTGAAAGGAGTTTAATGAAAAGTGTTGCCCTGTGTGAGGTTTTTGGTTATAAATCAGAATCCGTTACGTTTTTAAAAAAAATATATATATATTTCCGACACTTAAATTAATTTGCAATCAATAACTACAGCACTCGCACTGTCGGTCCACGAGATCTCTTCCCGCCACGTACTCTGGTGGATGCTGGTTGCTATAGGAACAGGTTACCGTATGGGTAACCCATTTTTAATGAGTAGGTTGGCACACTCAGCTTCATATATTGGGTTTAATTTTTCAACGGGACCGTGCCGCGGTTCCGATTTGTGGGAGATACTATATGCCAGGGATGGGCAAACTACGGCCCGCGGATGGAATTTTAATTTGCCACCCGAGGCAAATTAAAAGAAATATATATTTATATATTATATATCCATCTCCTTTTTCTACTTTGATTAAATATTTTTCTTCCCTTTTTTTCAAAGGACTGATGATCCTTTTTACTTTTTCTATTTTTGTTATTTTTGTTAACATAAATCGACGGAAATAGACAACAGCACAGAAGGCTTTCAATCAGTAAAGTGTTAAAAGCGGAAGTTCTTTGTTAGTTATAGCTGTAGATTGGCGCCAACAAGCGTTATCTCTTTCTTGGGGAGCAGACATATGGGAATCCAATATAGGGAATTAGACCTCCCATGTGGCAGGCTGCGCATTTTAAGCTTCAGCCAGTGGCCTTTCTTTTGACGCGAGTTCTAACATTATTGATTGCACATGGAAAGATTGTGGACATATAGCATCATTGCGAATAGTAGTGAAATTATTAAAAGTATAGCGTAGTTAGTGCTTGTTTGGATTATTCGTAAAATATTTTAACTCCAAAACGGCTACAAAACAACGTAAAGTTGTATTTAGAGTGACGTGCTTTTTAATGATAATTTGAGTGCCATTTAAACAGAATTGGATATTTTTACCATGCCTTTCAACGTAAATTGTGAAGCAGCGAGGCCAGATTTGCAGGTTGAATTAATTGAGTTGCAATCTAACAATCATTTCAAGCAGCATTTTTTTCTAAATATGCCAAAGTTAGAGTTTTACAAATCATTGCCAAAAGTAAGTTTCCCACATTTAATATCTCACGCCCAGAAACTCAGTGCTACGTTTGCTTCATCTTATATATGCGAACAAGTGTTTTCTACTATGAACCTCAGAAAGTATTATTTCAGAAGTAGACTGACAGACGAGCCTTTAGTCTCGTTCCTTAGATCAGTCCATCTCACTCCGAACCTCACTATAGGGAACTTTTTAAAAATAAAATCGCAATTTCCTTCATCTCATTAACATAGTTAAATTGTAATACTTGTATATCGTTTTTTAAATTTTAGAAGAGTTTATCTTGGCCCGCCAAACTTTTTTTTTTTTTTCGATTTTTGGCCCGCGACCGAAAAAGTTTGATTCCTAGTATATGCGATAGGAATGAGGGTGTGTTTCGTTTATTGCCGGGAAATTCCACAGCTATACGACTGGCAAAATGATATGGTTATAGATTATTTGCAGAATGGAGGGACGCTCGGTGCCACAGGTTTCGGGTTCGAATCCGGCGGTGCCATGGATGTTTGTAGTGGTTCGGAATCCACTTTAAGCCGTAGGTCCCAGTCTCCTATGACTGTAAGAGCGTCACGGAACCAAAGTCAGACTTCTACCCTAAGGGTGCTCCATCACAACAGAAGCTGCTTTCTTCCCCTTCAATCATGAGTACGTATGGGCTCGTGGGCTTGGCCAGCCAGGTGGGATAAGAAACAACAACAAAAACAACATGGAGGGAATTCAATGGACCAAGTAATTATCAGCGCTGGAAAGATATTTTGCTTATATTTACATTGCTTAAAAACTTTAATGAAGTTTAACCAGTGCAATGGTAAGGCTACGTAAAAACAGCAACAAACTGTAAAGACGACTGATGGACAACTGTTTTTTTTTCAGCCACAAACTGTCGCCAAGTATAAAATAAAGCCAAAACTTTTGTTAGATTTTCCTTCATCAGGATGAACCTCCCCCAAAAAAATCTGTTCCTAGAGCGACTACCATTTCTCAGACACAGCGGTGAAAATAGTTGTCGTGTTGGACACACATATTAGTGTCATAAAATAGCGTTTTTTTTTTAAATTGCTATGTTACTCTATAATGTTATGGATTCCAGCTACAGTTGCAAATGTGAATCTCTATTGATGTGAGATAGTTTTGCAGGTCATTTAAATTGGGAGGTAACGGCGTGCCGAACCTCTGCCTGCTACTGACAAGCATCGAAAATTATCTGGAATAATCTCAGAGTTTCATTTGAGGTTGTCATCAGTGGAATTTCGACTTGATTTCTGCAGATGGATGGGTCCAAAATTTTCCATCCGTAGGTTGCTTCAGGGAAGTCGCTGGAGCACTATTTTTTTATTGCCCATTGTTTGAATTGAACCGGTTTTCTTTTCGCTTTCAATGTGTGCCAGAAACTACCACAGACACTTATTCAATGGAAAGAACTAATTGGCCCCGAGGCTGTGCTGAAAAGGCCTCATTAGAGGCGCCCTCGGGCCATTCTGAGAAATCCAGAAGGAAATCCCCCCGTTGCATAATTAACGAGCGGGTACCATTCATTTTTCCTTATGCTAGTTGTGTGCCATAAGAATTCAGCTCGTTATACAAAGTTTTTAAAGGAACTTTCACTCGGCCTTTATTTCTAAACTGAGAACATAGGTTTCTTACGAGTGGCGTGACAATCGAAGACTATTATATATACGAGTTTATTGCGACAATCTGTAGCTATTCCGCTTACGTCCAGAAAAGTCACGTTTCTTTGAGGAAAAAAAGTGTCAGCATTTTGTTTTATGCCACGGACTCGAGGTGAGAGGCCCACAAGCGGAGCCTCTAACTTGCATAATACTTTTCTTCCATTTTTAATTATTTTCAAGTCGGGTTGGGAAAATAAACTGCAGCACATTTATGTGGTTTCAAACAAGTTTGTTTCTGTCGAATTGTTCGAATGACAGGGCAATCGGCATCCAACGAAGAACCGACTGTTAATGGGTTGGTTGTTCTAACTGTTACGTTTCAAGCAGCTAAAACTAAGGCACAGAATGAAGCCAAATTTCATTTACTGACTGTGGAAGACATGGGGATAAGATTTTTCGAAAAAAAAAAAAAAGTCGTCGATAGGAGAGATTTTGGCGCTGTCTGTCACGTACGCACTTTGAAGTTTGCACAATCTAGGTGGAATTTTCAAATTACCTAGTGCTTACGTGACAGTAGGTCCTGTGTTACTGGTGAGAAATATCAGCAAATGCTGGAAACTTTGGTCATTCCAAAATTGCAGCAAAGGCAGTGCTTGGACACGACAATTGTTTATGCAAGATGAAGCACGAACCCCTTACGCCTCGTTCGGCACAGAACTTTCTATGGCTGAAATGTTTGGAGGAGGGCTGACAGTGTTTTCCGACGGAAGGGGGCCAACCTGTGCCCGCCATGATACCTTTGGCTGCCGGGGCACCTTAAATGCATCGTGCTCTTCTGACATGGCATCTTCCCCGCACCTATTTTGGCTTGTTCGGGATTTGACAAAGACGAGGCCCTCCGGGACCCTCAACTGTTTTTAGACATCTTCGGATTCATGGGAACTGTCCAGCCCAACAACAACAACAAGTGCATCGCGTATGCTGGTGGCGTTACAAACCCGATTTCCTTGAAACAGACCTTAAGACGAGCTGCTACAAATATCCAAGGTTAAGATAGGGAACGCCATACAACGGATGCTCTATCTTGTACACAGGAAAGGTCAGCATAGCACATTAAAAATATTGCAAGTGGACTGGGGGGACCCCAACGGGATTACAAAAGATAATTTTCTGTGCATTCATTGTAATTATTTACTTTTTTTCGTTTCCTACAGCTCGAAACTCCTGTATGAACTGGGAAATTTGAAAGATACATCTGGATTGCGTGACAATAGAGAGTTTTTGCATATCGTATTTTTATAATACAGTATTTTTTTCTCTAGCGCGCATGCTCATAGGAAATTGCGCATGCGTATTTTTAATAATGTTTCATATGAGCATGCGCGCTCTCAAAACAACTATGTAAAAACTCTCTAATAGCTCCAAATTCTCTCCTTATTGGGGGCCTTTTTGCTCCCCGTCTCTTCCACAGTCAGTATAGGAAATTTGGTTTCGTTGCGTTCATTAGTTTCAGCTGCAGATGCCTCCAAGCAGGAAAGTTATCTTGTGGCCACCCTGTATTTTCCACCAAAAGCCAACAGTTTCTTATGCATGATAAGTTAATCTATTGTTTCTAAGTTAATCTGTATAATGTCAATTTTTTTTCTAATGCAGCTGGCAAATAGACCATGATCTTTTGTGCCTTAAGGGCTGCACCGACGTTACTCACTTTGCACTACCCAAGGGGCGTGTGTCACTTCTGAAGATAAGCCACGGACGCGGGTAACAATTGCCCCCGCAACGCTCTACGATCCTATTAGGACCGGTACCTACCGTTTAAAGTGGATTCCGAACCACTGCAAACACCCACGGCAACGCCGGGATTTGAACCCGATACCTGTTATACCGAGCGCTAGAGCGCTAGCCACTCGGCCTGTTTTCAAACACGAACAGACTGGACGGCGGTTGAATAAGCGTCATCAAAGGTGGGAGTTTTCTCCCTAATTACTCTCAAATGTTTGGCAGTTCCTTTCTAATAGTCCCCTCTATTGGCCACCGATCGACTATTCCAGTGAATCATACTTTTCTCGTTGATGCCAGCCGCGTCAAATAACTGGCGATGGAAGTAACACACAAAGACTATAAAAAAAAGGTGTAGCTACAAAATTAAAAAGAGTTAAGAAAAAGAAATCCGCCAGTGCTATTGCGCAATATTTGAAACGAACAAAAAACATTTTAAAAAGAATACAGACATACAAATTTAAAGAAAATCCTTTTAACCAAGAAAATTAAATAATATACAATTTTTATTCCCGTTGAATCTTGGACTGTTCGACTCGAAGAAGCTACTGCTCTAATGGAAATTTGCTATTAAGATGATAGTTTAATTAAATTAAAAATACATCAGTATTTTCTTTCGACCGTTTTTAAACGCACCCGAAAAATTTGGAAAAAACCCCTTTGTTTTTATCACGTACTAATATATAACTAATATACTCAAACTAATATATTGTCCATCTTATTATTTTTATTCCTTTTTTTTTTGTGCCGCATGAAGTATAATTCTTAACTAAAAACTCACTATCAACACTATCAACAATTTCCATTCTTTTATAAATAAAATGAAATTAATATAAATATCTTTGATTTTTTTGTCTATGCACCAGATAAATAAATAAATAAATAAATATATATATATATATATATATATATATATATATATATATATAGATATAGATTTTTAAATTCTGTATTTTAATTCCTGGGCGAATAGTCCCGCATCTCCTATGGGCATCCTGTCCGAGCTTTACTCGTGCGAAAATTAATTTTTAATTGGCAACTGGTGTACTGATTACGGAGTACCAACAGGGGGAAATGCCCTTAAACCTCCTCATCTTAATTCATAAATAGGATTTTAATTTTGATAGGCTACTTTAAAGTTAGTAAAAAAAAGAAAAATAAAAGATAAAGTTTCTAAAATTCAATTAATTTGGTACTCAAATAAAATTTAAAAATACTATAAATAAATAAAAGTAAGATACAATATAAGAAACAAAAATTAAAAAATAAAAGAATTTAAGTTAAAATTAAATTCGGTACAATTATTAATTTTTTAATTGTGGGGCCACAATTAAAAATTAAAATAAAACGCACGATATCGGAATTTAAATTCATTCCCGATATCGTGCATTTGGCGGCAGTCCTGCTTCCACAGGGTCGACACGTGGTTTTGCGTTTTATCCCTAAAAGTCTGCTTACTTATTTTACCTCACCGCACTCCTTATTAAATTCCTTCTATTGGCCCACACTCTCCCTATATATATCGTGTTCACATTTTCAATCGTTCATAAAATACTTTTGCATTCATCCACTCCAGTTCAAATGCATTTTTTAACTTGTAGCGGATGACACTGGATGTTAGTGCAGTTTCTTCGAATATTAATTCCTTCATTAAATTAAATTCATTCATTTTAGTGTTTTTTAGATTTAAGTTGCATGTTCTACCCATAGAGGGCTCCAGATAAACTTTAAGAAAAATGAATGAAAGTTATTTATAAAGGACAATTCTGCAATAGAGTGAAAAAAATTAGAATTGACTTAAATTTTTTTTTTATATTACTTGTTTTGCATTGAATTATTTTTTACCCCTTCCCACTTGAAGCCCACCCCTTACTTTGCGTCGCCGCTGTTGATTCTATGACAGCTTGCACTCACTGTCCATTACTATTATTTATTATTTTTTTTTTTTCAAAGCGTGAAGAGAGACTGTGATACGACGGTCTCGGTTTCTTGATTTGCAACGAAACGTGCAGCCCAAAGTCACGCTTGAATTTCTGTAATAACTGAAAGAGGATAAAAATCCCCGGTCGAACAAAGGATGTTTTGAGAAGAGGAAGAAGAACTAAATAATAATAATTTTAAAGCAAAACTGTAACAGGAAAACACTGATCTATTCAGAGGTTAAAAAGTTGTGAAAAATATGCCTCTTGCTTTGTACGAGAGGTAACCATTGAAGATTCTAGGGTTTGAAATTCAGAAAAATTACCTTTTTTGCCTCGGCGCTTTGGTCATTTTGGTTTTTGCACCCCTAAAGCACGATGCATTAAGAGCGGGAAAATCAACTTCCCATGACGACGTATTGCTATTTTAACAAGACGTATTACCATGGTAACAAGAATGGTCCCTTACGCTTTACAGTAACCCATTGATGATACACAGTCCAGTTCCATTAATGTGACCACCTGTCAAAAGCCAGAATAACCACCTTGGCAGAGCGGACCGTATATATATATAGAAAGAATATACATAACGGTTGAAATGCTTTCCGATGCCCTAGGATATCCTTTCCATACACTCTACTGCAGTGTGCTGCCACCTGCCTTTTGTGATGGGTTATTTCACGTTGACGTCGAAAGTTGGTGGTGGTCACATTAATGTCACTGAGCTGTGTACTTTCCCTGGCTTTCAATCCACACTGTATCACCGCCTTATTCATATATTCATTAAACAAGATAATAGTTTTGGACAGATGCGTTTCCAAACTACAAACGTGGAAATTATATGGAATGTTTATTAAAAATAAATTTACCCCCTCTTCAAATATATTTCTTCCGTTTTTCATTACTTTGTACTTTATTTAACTCGAGAGCTGAAATTCTTTCCTCCTCAGACATCGACCTTGGAATCCAAAAAAAAAAAAAAATGCGCTTATGTCATTCCGCAGCCAAGAGCAAATATTGATTCGGTAGCGGGCGACCTTCTCACCAAAGATCCCGTCGGCGGTTTTGCAAAAATAGTATTTATTTTTATTCCCAGGTGTGGGGTGGTATTTCCACAAATGAGTGGCGAATCTTCTTGCACTTCCTCGGTTGTCATCTGAGACCGCCTTCACCCTGCAACAGTTCGATTAAAAAGCTCTCTCTCTGTCTTCATAGATATATTAGAGAGACAGAGAGAGAGAATCAGAAAGAGAGATGATATGTAGATGCAGGGCCGGATTTAGACGAAAAGAGGCCCTAGCCTATACCACTTGTGAGGCCCTCCCATTTTTAAGTTTGTAAATTACACGAGAGATAATGAAATACATCATTACCGTGATATATATATATCAATATGCTAAATGAAACATGTTGTGATACATGTTGGTACTAATCTTTCTAAAAAATGTGGCACAAAAAAAAAAATCTGGACATTTATTCTCAGCACCCTATACAGTACTTGTAACAATAACTAATCAAATATAACACACAACATTTACAAAGAAACAAAATTCAAATAATAAAAATCTTTGACTACGAAAATAAAATATGCAATACAAATTATCATACTTTATACTAATTATTGCGCGTTAGTACTAATTATTGTGCATAAATAAAAATTAAGAACTTACCTAAAATTCCGCGAAACGAAAATATTGTCACAAAAGAAAAATTTCAATAGTCTATAAGCACTTCACTAAAGTATTGAACCTACTGAACTCAAAAGGCGAGAATCAAATGATCGTGTACGCAATCCTAAAATAAGAATCTTTTCTAATAACATTAACGTATTTCATATTATCGAAGTAATACGAATATAACGGATATTCGGGATATCACTAGGTCTGTTCGTTTGTTTGTTCCAATCTACACCAATCTGCACAAGCATTTATGCAAGAACAAACCAGAGCTTAATGGCACAAGGCACATCAATATTTGCCATAGCAATCAGTGAACCTATGAACTCTACTTTGGTGCAATCTAGTCTATACAAAACGAACAGACCCAATGAGCCGAACGCGTTGATCTCAACCAATATATTTTTATGTTTGTTTAATATTCATATGTGTAGAATTTCTCCTTATTTTCGATTCAGTGTTTTAGTGCTTACTGTTTTTAGAATTCTAATTTTGCTTACAATTTGAATGTAGGCCCCACTTGACCTTAGGCTGAGCCTAGTTAGCCATAGGAAAATCCGGCCCTGTGCAGATGGATAGATGAATATGTATGTAGATGGGTTCAATAGGTAGGTTCCCAGTCCCCTACGGATGCTCCGTCACAACAGAAGCCACCCCCTTTCCCTCCTCCACGAGTAGACTGCTAATGAAGTGTCCGTCCCACACTGCAGGACACTGAGGATTAGACACACATATCAGTACAGTCTCAGAAGAGTAATATAACAGAGTACGTTTATTCGTACTATTCTAAAGGAACAGAAAGTCGGAGAAAAACATCTCCCTTCCTTTTCGTACTAGAGTAGGAGTGGCATCATACCCTGGGTCCTTTTTCCTGAGCGCATTTGTTTTGAAAACGTAAACATGTTACGAAGAAGAGAAATCCTTCTACTCGAGTCATGACATTTGTTGAACTTGGTGCTGACTCAAGAAAAATGGACGCAAGACATGCATGAAATAAAAGAAAACATCACGAAAAGTTCATAGGAATAGTTTTTTTTTAATCATTTTTTTTTGGGGATTTATGGATATAATATAAATGCAAAAAATTTAGAAAAGTTAAATTTACATTTAAACAAAATGAACCATTTTCTTTTTGAAAATCGCCGAACCGCAGTGCCGGTTGCAATTCTGCTCTCCATTAACTTCTTTTCTTCCGACAATTCTCGCCACTCGTTTCTTTCCCAGTGAAATCGAATTTCCCAGGAGAGGGGTTTCTTCCTGACCCTGCCTCTCTGTTTAGAGCTGCACGGCCCGAACACTGCACGGCTTACAAATGTTCCTTTATCTAGTACAGGGATGGGCAAACAACGGCCCTCGGATAGAATTTTAATTTGCCGGCCCAAGGCAAATTAAAAGAAATATATATTTATATACACTCATGTCCATAAATTAAGGATAATGAAGTTCAGGCAAAGAAACAAATAGAACAAAACAGATAGAACTTCAGACAGAAGCAAAACAAATTTGACTTATTTGTAAAGTCTATTTATTAAACAAAAGGTAAAGAGCAAAAAAGATGCTATATGTTTGACATAATTAATAAAAATTGCGATTTTTACTCCCTGGAGCAAATTTCAAAAAAAAAGAACCTGTTCGATAGCTCAGTCACACAAAAATAAACTCAAATAATATACGAAGTGGACTGCATTAATTAATCTCCTTTATTTAGGCAGCCATCAAACTCGAAGATGAACTGACCACACAACCTCTCTCTGGGGTTACACTTATTGAACTCTTTTACTTATGCAGCCATCAAGCTCGAAGATGCACTGCCACACGACCATTCTCTTTGGTCGTAGTTGTTCAACTCAGTTTATGCAGCCATCAAGCGCGAAGATGCACTGCCACACAACCTTTCTCTTTGGTCGCTGAGTTTCAACTCCTTTACTTATGCAGCCATCAAACTCGAAGAAAGACTGCCACACGACCGTTCTCTTGGATCGTAGAAGTTCAACTGCCTCTTCTTACATTCTTTCTCTCTCTCCCGTCAGCTCACCCCCTGCCAGACACCCCCACAGACAGGATGTTTTTCTGGACATAGGGCGTTGACCTCCCCTATGCAGGGGGACATGGGTTTCGACGTAACATACCGCCACCCATTGATATGTTTACTAAACATTCAATAATATACAATAATCATTCTAACATACAGAATTAACAATTCTAAACATATAATAAGTCATTGAAAAAAATGAATATATATATGTGTATACATTGCACTAAATTTAAACAAATTACAAACATAATACCATGAATATAACAAAAGCCCTCTAAAGGAAATTACTCTTAAACATTCCACTCTGGGTTTTTATTAAGTACTCTGATTTTATTATCAACACCATAATAAATATCAATTATTCTGCCTAGAGACCATTTGTAAGTAGGTAAATTATT
Organism: Caerostris extrusa; assembly: GCA_021605095.1. Classification (NCBI taxonomy): domain Eukaryota; kingdom Metazoa; phylum Arthropoda; class Arachnida; order Araneae; family Araneidae; genus Caerostris; species Caerostris extrusa. The sequence goes on along the minus strand of BPLR01018218.1, from coordinate 177,405 downwards.
ATCAACCAATAGCACTAAATCACTAATGTTTACATTGTCTTTTCAAAGACCCATTTATTTCTTTGTTGCAATTCACTTAAATAGCTACGGTGCCATTTTTTCCACACTAATTGAACTATTTTACCCTTTGCCACTTATTAAGATTATTATCTTTTAAATCAATTAAATTAGGCTCTAAAATAGCGTTCATTGATCGATTAATCAAAAAATGGGCTGGAGTTAAAACTTCGAAGTTATCACTATCAGTAGAAATTGGACTCAATGGTCTAGAATTCAAAATTGCTTCAGTTTGTATACACACAGTTAAAAACTCCATAATTTAAACTAGCACCTTTAACTACTCTTCTAAAATGAAACTTAAATGATTTAATGGCCGCTTCCCAGAGACCACCAAAATTTGGGGCTGGAGGGGGAATACATTTCCATTCAATACCTACTTCACATAAATATGACGATAACTTAATATCAGGATTAATAACTAACTCATGAAACTTTTGAATTTCTTTTTTTCGCACCTACAAAATTCTTTGCATTACCAGAGTATAATTTAGCACATTTGCTTCTACGTGCAATAAATCTTTTTAAAGCAGCTATAAAGGATTCGGATGATAAATCAGAAACACTCTTAATATGCACTGCCTTAAACACAAAACAAACAAATAAACATACATACATTTTACTCACAATACTCTTTCTTTGTTTACCAATTTTAACCAAAAATGGTCCACAGAAATCTACTCCTGAAATATTAAATGGATAATTCAAGGTAACTCTATCTTTCGGTAAACTACCCATTAGTTGTGTTGACACAATATATGTATGTTAAATGTATGTATAAAATTAAAACAATATCAGGCATAAAAAATTTTTATGTTATATTATTTATAATAAATAATGAAATATTTAATTTGTAGCTAAGTTACAGTAGGCCCGTAAGTGAGCCCGTACCGTGAGTACGTATATAAGAAAAAAAGAATCAATATTTCTATGAAGCACTATCCATGCAATAAAAATAAAAAAAGCAAGTATTCATGAGCCAATGATATTTGAACCGGACTATTGACAAAAATGGTACATTAAGCCTTTTCTCAAACGTATACATGGCAGTACAATTCTATCTTACGAAGAGGGTTGGCAGCAGCCGGGTGGATGGCGACACGAATTTCTGCGCTTACTGCAGCAGGGTAAGGAAGCCGAAACGAAAGTTGGTTTGGCAGGGATGCATACAATCTATCTGTAGTTTGAAAACCCTTCCGTTAGACCAGGGGTTCCAAACTTTCCAGCCTTAAGGCCATACTATTTACTCAGTAAATACCAAGGGCCAAAACCGTTTTAATTTTTTTGCCATTATCTATAATTTCTAAACTTGTCGCCGAGTACGCGCTCTGAGCGAGCGTACGCTTGCTAAATTAGCTGGTTCAGTTACTATTGTGTGTATCGATACGAGAGTTACACTTGACGAAAAGTGGATACTCCGCGGTTTCCATCGCGTTAATTGAGCTTTTCCGTTCCTGAGGCATTTTCAGGATAAAAATCATATGTTTGATTCAGGATATATACATTCCAAACATCGATATACACTCATGTCCATAAATTAAGGATAATGAAGTTCAGGCAAAGAAAGAGACAGAAGCAAAACAAATTTGACTTATTTGTAAAGTTTATTTATTAAACAAAAGGTAAAGAGCAAAGAGATGCTACATGTTTGACATAATAAATAAAAATTGCAATTTTTACTCCCTGGAGCAAATTTCAAAAAAGAACCTATTTACAAAAAACAGTATAACATGGTTAGTATGATGGTTAATATGGAGTATGTCTCCCGGACGATGCAATACAGGCCTTACAATGCCTAGGCATGCTGAGTATCAAATTATCAATCTGATCTTGGGGAATATTACACCACTCATCAAGCAATGCCCTCGAAGTTCCGGTTGACAGGTGGGAGGGAGTTGACGGGCTGCAATTCGTCGGCCAAGCATATCCCACACAGGCTCTATTGGATTCAAGTCCGGTGAGTATGCTGGCCAATCCATACGGGTGATATCCTCAATTGAAGGCATTCGTCTACAATGTTTGCACGGTGAGGACGCGCGTTGTCATCCATAAACAGAAATTCAGCACCCATGGCGCCCCGAAAGAAACGTACATGTTGTTCCAGAATGACATCCCGATAGATGTGGCCTGTCATCGTTACACTCTGAACATGCAGGTCAGTTCTGGAACAAAGAATATTTTCTCCCCAAACGAGCCATCCTGCGCCACCGTAACGGTGTCGTTCAATGGTGTTCTCTTGGTGGTGACGGGTACCTGGCGCTCTCCATATGAAAGTCCGGCGAGAATCAGACTGCAAACTAAACCTGGACTCGTGGAAAACATCACACAAGACCACTGTTGCGGTGTCCACAATGCATGCTCTCTACTCCAGGTTAATCGCAGGCCCTAAGCGTCTGTATACGGTCTGCCTTGGAACTGTCGTACCGGTAGCTGAAGAGAGCTGACGAGAAAAGTCTGATGCTGTGGTCAGTCTGTTTCTTTTGGCAGTAACTGCTAGATACCGGTCCTCATTCGGCGTTGTAACTCGGGGGCGACCTGTGCTGTAACATCTACTCGCATTACCATCATCTTGGAATCGTTGCCAAAGCCTGGAGATGACACTCTGGGCGATTCCAAGTTCCTCGGATACTTCCAGCTGGGTACGTCCACATTCCAGTCGTCCGATAATTCTACCACGTAAAAAATCATCAAATGCTTCCTTTGTGCCATAACTATGCGGTTATTGCACTGAAAGGCTTTTAAAGCACTTGTGAACAATTTTACTTCTTTGCCACCATTCCTTATATACCCCTCTCTTACACTCTCGTCATTGTGACGTACTATCCGCGCCATCTGGTGGTTTCCTGTAATTTGCATATTCTTCTTCAAGATGTGTGTGATAATTCTACAGGTGAAATTTTTATTTTAGAGTTCAATTTCTGTGTGATTCTGAATTATCCTTAATTTATGGACATGAGTGTATTATACATCCCTCTCCTTTTCTGATTAAATATTTTTTTTTTCTTCCTCCTTTTTCTAAGGACTGGTGATCTTTTTTACTTTTCTGTTTTTGTTCTACAAAACATAAATCGACGGAAAATGCAAGCCAAAATAATCTAAATATGCCTAAGCCAAGCTAAATATGCCAAAGTTAGAGTTTTTACAAATCATTATCGAAAGTAAGTTTCCCAAATTGAATATCTCACGCCCAGAAAATCAGTGCTATGTTTGCTTCATCTTATACATGTGAGCAATTTTTGACTATGAACCTTAGAAAGAATTATTTCAGAAGCAGACTGACAGATGAGCATTCAACCTCGTTCCTTAGAATCAGTCCATCTCACTTCGAACCTCACTATAAGGAACTTTTAAAAGTGAAATCGGAATTTCATTCATCTCATTAACATATTTAAATTGTTATACTTGTATATTGTTTCTAAAATTTTAGAAAAACTTATATTGGTCCGCAAAACTTTTTTTTTTTTTTTTTCGATTTTTGGCCCGCGACCGAAAAAAAGTTTGCCCATCCCTGATCTAGAATGTATCGCATCATGACATCATTCTTAAATTTTCTTGTTGTGTAATAGTTGTGCGCGGTTTATTTCAGGCGTTTAAAGGCATTCTGGAGGGAGGAGTCACGCTTCACTGACGAGGGCGTTTTCGGAAGCAAAATCAGAGAACTTCCAACATAAACGATCTAACAAAAAAAAAAAAAAAAAAAGTGTAACGAACGAAGTTTCCTTTAGATTGACCGCACAAAGGCAAAGGTAGTTGAAGTTGGAGGAGTTCAAAGAGTGAAAGTTTCTCCCTACACCTCCTATTGCTTAATTAATTAAATAAATTTAAAAAAAAAAAAAGGGTTTTTGCATGAAAGAAAAAGTATTTAGTAATAATTGTTGGAATTGTTAAAAGAGGTAATGAAGTTAGAGCCATAGCTCAGGAATTACATTTCCGACTTTTTCTTGCAGGGTCTGACAGCATGAGCCACAGCGGATGATGTCGGGGGAGAGAGAGCGGGGAGGCGGTACGGAGGCGGAGCAGGAGGTGTCGCAGGTGGCAGACTTCTTCCAGGACAGGTGCGTCTTCATCACCGGGGTCAGCGGATTCGTGGGCAAGGTGAGACTTTTGCGCCCGGTCACACGATTTGGGCTCAACCAAATCATTTTTTAATACGCTTTTATTAGTTTCACGTGTTTGTTTATAACTGACTCTTTGGGCTCGATTTTGCCCTACTTTAAGCGAACAGATTTAATTGAAACGCTGTGGACCTATCAAGGACACTAAAATATTTCGATTAGTTTATTATCTCATCATGATTAGGATCGCCAGGATTAGAGATTTTATTTTAACTTAGGAAGAGCAATTTAACCCATGTAGAATGACATTCAAATCTGCGTGGGACAGTGGTACAACGGATAACGCGCCTGACTCGGATCAGGAGATTCCTGTTCGAATTCTGGCTGGCTCGACCTATTCGCTTTTAGCCTCTTTGTTTTACTCGCCATTTAATTATTGTAAGAACTATAGTTCCAGTCCTCCATACCGGGACCTCATTTAAATACTATAGTTTTTAAAAACACGCTTTTAGAGTGAGTCAAACTAACAATTATTTTTTACTTTTTAGTTTGATTCACTCTAAAAACTTTGTTTTTAGTTTATTTAAACTATAATTTTATTTTTTCCACCGTCCTAATGCAGTTTGCGCAACCACTGGGCCGCGAGGCGGAACTTTTCTTCCAGCATATAATTACCCTCACCGATTACCGAATTGCTATGTTATAATTTTTTTTTTTTAGCTCCTTTGTAGCACATTAAAAGCATGTGATAATATATACTAATAATGGTAACGATGATAATGATAATAATTATGATAATGATGAAAAGGATTTTTTTAAATTGTCATCTTTATTTTTAGAGGCACCTGCAACTACTTCCCTAATTATATCGAATTAAAAGAAACTGTTTTTGAAAAAGCTTTTTCTAAATTTTTTTTTTTTATCTCCATCTCCTTTTTAAATGTATTTTTTTTTAGTTTCCTTTTTTGTAGCACATTTTTAATTTTTATTTTTAAAGAATTCCTTTTATTAGATAATTCTTTAAATTCCACGTTAAGATGAGGGTCTGAAGAGAATTTTATGCCCACCGGCAGTCTGCAGGCCGCTTAAGCGAGCGTACACAGAAACGGATTATCCATAATATTTGGAACGTCACGAGTTTACCACGTGCGAAAATTAGTTTTTAAATCCGAGATGTTGTTAGTGTGCGAGTATTCAGAAGGCGAACTCTGGTTCCCTCGTGACAACAACAGTCACACGTCTCGCGTTTGCTCCTCAACAGTGCTCATGAACGCCTGCGTTGACTCGCCGCTATAAAGCGGCCTGGTGGACAAGTGACTAGCTTTGTACCACAGGCCCCAGGTTCGAATCCTGGTGGTGGCATGTATGTTTGTGAGTGGTTCGAATCCACTTTAAACTGTAGGTCCCGGTCTGTGTAACCCTTGTGTGCACAAGATGACCGTAGAGAGATACACCAAACCCAATCGTCGCTGTCATTCTCCGAATGTGATTCGGGTGAGAACGGCAGCGACGAGGATAGAATCAAAGAATGAAAGTTTTATGCGTAATCCAAATACCTTCACCCCATGTTGCCTTTTTGTATAATAAATGAAACAAGGTTTCATATTTTATTATACAAAACTACAAGGTTACATATTTTTGATTTCATTAAAAATAAAAAAATGCTTGGCAGTATTTGAAACCATAAAGATCCTTTGCGGGGTTAAGGTATGGTTTGTTTGTCGCTCTATGGTCATCTTGTGCACACGAGGGCTAAACAGACCGGGACCTATGGTTCAAAGTTGCGGGGTTCAGGAGACCCGCGTGTGTTTATGTCCACAGTGAAAATAGTTTGCTGCAGCAATATTAAATATTGTTTCGAGAATAACATGCCAAGGACCAAAACCTGGAGTCCAGATCAAAACTTGAAGAAATATATAAATATGGGCAAAAATCATTGGAATGGGCTGTCATGCTTCTTAAAATTATAAGACTCTTCTAAGTAGTGGGGAGAGTTAGCAATGATAGTTAAATAAGTTATAACAAAAGAGACCATTCTAGTTGAAATTAACCATTGTCTATTGATCTTATATTGTAAGTGTTCGAATTAGTATACCGCGCGATGGGACTGTACAAACAGAATGAATGGCAGTGATCGTGTGGACAATTTCTTGGTGTATCGGATGAATCTGAATCCCTTTTCTTTCCGCAGGTGCTGCTCGAGAAGTTGCTGCGGTCGTGCGGCCGCGTTCGCACCGTCTACGTGCTCATGAGGCCGAAGGACGGTCAGGACTCTAGGCAGAGGCTGGATCAGCTACTCACGTGCCAGGTGAGTTCCCTCCATCTCCGCGAATGGAATCGAAAGTCCGGCGACATTACAAGTAGGGATTACAGAAGCGGCGGCAATATTTGTGGCTAGAGCACAAATACAAACGACCTATATATACGACCCTATACAAACGAGTAGTAACAAGATGACCATTGTCATCTTGTTACTACTCGTTTGTATAGGGTCGGTTTAGTAGCTGCCAATTAATATAGTTTTGGATCGAAACAGACATTAAAAAGGAAATAGCTTTATTTATTTTTTTTTTTTTTTTTTGAAACTTTTCTTTTCGTAGCTTCTTTGATGCTTTTGAAATGGCGTCGGCGAAGGGTGGAAAATCAGTCGATGCTGCCAGTTCCGATAGAGGGAGTCTCGCACTTCGTATCTCCTACCTAGTTTACATCAGGCCTACCCCTGATTGTATGATACGGCTGATTCTATAGGATCCTGTACCCAAAATGATAGAATTCTATTAAAAGAGAATTTTTATTAATTAGTGCTTTTGTAGGATAAATAATTAATATAATAATTTCCCCCTTTAATTTGGGCGACCTTTAACCTTCGTCATTGGAGCATACTGCTTCTCTGGTGGCAAAAAGACGAGCTCTGCACGTCACGATCAGGTAAGATAATTAATAGAGTGATTAATATATAATTCTAAGTAGTTCATGTTCATTGTAGTACTTATTGTGTCCGCTTTCCTACACCATTCCATACATTCAATAATATTAAATATTTTTTTGTTTTAAATACTTTTTGAAATGAAAATACTTCTTAAAAAGTTTCAAAATGAATACTTGGGAAATAAAAATAATTCGAAAGATTTACTTTCAATATTAAGTCCTACAAGCAAACACAAAGAGTAATAGCAAAAATATAGCAGCAAACATTAATTGACATTTTAAGAACAGTACACTAGTATTTTTAGACTACTTCAAAAGAGTTATGCATCGTTTCCATGTATGTGTATAACATTTGGCGCCATATTGCCCTATTGAAATGAGTCAACAACATATGATAGCGCCAAGGTCGTTATAAAAGAAAAGCAAAGTATATTTTTAAAGCGCATTGAAGATAAATTTCTCGAACTAATACAACAAATATTTTTAAATTCGCCATTTATTATAGCATTTGGCGACACCTCTCCCAACCGAAATGCGCCAACGGTGTATCATATCGCTAAGAATCACCGTGATTTTTTTTCAGTGTAGCACCTTGAAGAGAACTTTCTCTAATTAATATATTGAATTTTTTTAAATTCTCCACTTATTTAATCTGCATTGTCGTGTATCCAGTGTGTATTGCTTTTGTCGTTTTGTAGGACACCGTAAAATTTGCAGTCGTACGAACAGTCGCTACGAACATACATAGTGCTGAAGCTTGGTTGTGTGACATCTGAGCAAATCATGGTTCTTAAATGTTCATTTTTAGTTTAATGCGGTGACTTCAGACAATCTGAGATGTTCTGGCAAAACATTTATTTTATCATGAAGAGAGTCATTAAATAGTAAATTTTGGAACAGACTTTAATTTTAACGAATTACAATCAAAAGCTGTTTATTTACATTTTTGTTTGTTTTTTAATGTAGGGTGTTTTCCCCCCAGAGTAGTAATAAAAAATAGAGAAAGTTAGGACAAGCATCTCATGTCCTTTTTTTTTCTTCGTACTAGTGTGGGCGCTGCATCACCCCTTGGCTCCTTTTCTCTGCGCGCATTTATTTAGAAAACGTCAACATGTTATGAAGCGATTCTGAACATTCTACTTCTTAAGTAAGGCATTTATTCTTTTTACTAAAATTAAACAGACACCAGAAATGATATTTTGTTAATATAATGAAACATTAAAAAAATTTTCATATAAATAAAGATTTTATTTTTGATCATTTTGGTGGGAAAATATTAAGCACGAAAATTTATGAATAGAATATATACGCCAAGTATTTAGAAAATTATATTTACCTTTGTAGTAATGTCGAAATTAAATATGCATATTAATGATATTGTAGCGACACCTATTGATGGAAAATGGAATACAAATTGAACGCCTTCTACTTTCACTGTTAAAAAGGGAATTTTCCGCTAGAATGAAAACAGAACGTAGTTGGCGTTAGAAATTAAATAAAAGATGTTATAAATGTAAAAATTGATTATCGTCTTTTATTTTGCCGTCTGGATTTTAATAACACTACGCAACCTTTACAAGGCCGCCACATACTTGGTGACCCGTGAATTGTTTGCAAACCATGACTTATTTACAAAATGACTGAAACTAATGAATCGTTGAAAAAAGGTGAAGTAGCGCGGGTAAGTGTCAAAATACCTCCTTTTTGGGCAGAAAAACCAGAAATATGGTTCTTTCAAGTTTTCAATTTGTGGAATAACAGCCGAGGATACAAAATTCAACTACTTAGTTTCGCAATTAGAACCGAAATTTGTTGAAAGTTTGTGGGACATTATAAGTGATGATAATAGAACAAAATATACCGCTGCGAAAGAACGTTTGCTGAATACTTTTAAAGAAAGCGAAAATAAGCGTCTTCAGAGACTGCTGACAGGACTTGATTTGGGAGATCTTAAACCCAGTCAACTTTTACAAAAAAATGAGAAACCTGGCTACTGATGGAATTACTGACAAAGTGCTAACAACGTTATTTCTACAAAAAATGCCTGATTCCGTGCGGAATATTTTACTAGTTAGTGATGAAGGTATTGAGAAACTCTCATTAATGGCGGATCGTATTATTGAAATGCAACCAAAACCAGAACTTTACTGTGTAAACAATAATGTTTCATCAGGATCAGATGCTATAACTGAGTTACGACAACAAATTGCATCTTTGGATAATAAACTTGAAAAACTGAGTGTCACAAGGAATTCTCGTTTCCAACCAAGAAATACAGGTCGATACTCTTCTTCTCATCGAAGTAAGTCTCGCAATCGCTCTTACAATCCTTCTGGCAAATACTGTTATTACCATTTTCGTTTTCGAGAAAAATGTTTTCCTGATAAATGCAAAGCTCCATGGGCATGGCAAAATAATCCTTCGGTAAAACCAGAATCAGCAACAGAATTAACGGCAGACTCTGCTGCTGAAAATACAAAACATTGCCGTCAATACCGTCTATTTCTCAACGACAAAAAAACGGGTTTACTCTTTCTGGTTGACAGTGGAGCGGACGTAAGTCTTATTCCTTATACTTCTAAACACAAATTTATTAGTGATTATAAATTATATACTGAAGTGACAAAAGTCATGGGATACCTTTTAATATCGTGTCGGCTCTCCTTTCGCCCGGCGAAGTGCAGCAACTCGACGTGGCATGGACTCACCAAGTCGTTGGAAGTCTTCTGCAGGAATATTGAGCCATGTTGTCTCGATAGACATCCATAATTGTGAAAGCGTTTATTAAACAAAAGATGGTGCAGGATTTTGGGCACGAACAGACCTCTCGATGATGTCCCATAAATGCTCGATGGGATTCATGTCGGGCTATCTAGGTGGCCAGATCATTCGTTGGAATTGTCCAGAATGTTCTTCAAACCAATCGCGAACAATTGTGGTCCGGTGATCATGGCGTATTGTCATCCATAAAAATCCCATCGTTGTTTGGGTACATGAAGTCCATGAATGGCTGCAAGTGATCTCCAAGTAGCTGAACATAAGCATTTCCAGTCAATGTTCAGTCCAGTCGCACCAGAGGACCAAGTCCATGCCATGAAAAACAGCCCACACCATTACGGATTCACCACCAGCTTGAACAGTGCCTTGCTGACAGTTTGGGTCCATGGCTTAAACGTGGGGTCTGCGCCACACTCGAACCCTACCATCAGCTCTTCCACCAACTGAAATCGTGACTCATCGGACCAGGCCCCGGTTTTCCATTCATCTAGGGACCAACCGATATGCTCATGTGCCCAAACGAGAGTCGCTGCAAGCGATTTCGTTCTGTCAGTAAAGGCACTCGAGTCGGTCTTCTGCTGGAATAGCCGGCAAGAAAGCCAAATTTATCCGCACAGTTCTAAAAACAGACAAGTCCCTTGTACGTCCCACATTGATTTCTGCGGTTATTTGACGCAGTGTTGCTTGTCTGTTAGAATTTGACGACTCTTTGCAGACGTCGCCGGTCTCGGTCGTTAAACTGTGCAGGCGGTCGACCACTGCGCTGTCCATGGTGGGATGTTATGCCTGAAATTTCATACCGGCACACTCTTCGGCGTTGACACAGTGGATCTGGGAATGTTGAATTCTCTAACGATTTCCGAAATGGCATGACTCATGCGTCTAGCTCCAACTAACATTCCGCGTTCAAAGTCTGGGTAATTCCCATCGTGCGGTCATCATCACGTCAAAACCTCTTCACATAATAACTTGAACAGAAATGAAAGCTCTGCGAAAGCACTACGCATTTATACCTGTTCTACGCGATGCTACTGCCATCTGAAAATTTGCATAATGCTATCCCATGACTTTTGTCACTTCAGTGTATGCTGCAAATAATACTTCAATTGATACTTTTTGTACAGAAATTTTAAATCTTGATCTGGGTTTGCACCGAGAATTTCAATTCCCGTTTATTGTGGCCAAAATTAGTAAGCCTATACTAGGTGCAGATTTTTAAATAAGTTCAATTTATTAAATGATATAAAGCATAAAAGATTAATTGATGGTGTAACTAACCTTGCACTTTATGGTGACATTGCACCCATCTCTATTAATGAAAGTGTAAATACAACGAGCAGCTTATGTAAATATTCTGATTTATTTTCTATGTATCCCAATATAACAAAACCAAATTTACTTGTTTCAAATGTTAAACATAATGTAAAACATCATATTGTAACTAAAGGACAACCTATAAATTGTAAAGCAAGACAATTAGATCCAAAACGGTTGGAAATAGCTAAAAGAGAATTTAAATATATGCTAGACAATAACATTATTAGTCCATCTAGCTCAGATCGGGCAAGTCCCTTACATATAGTAACAAAGAAAGATGGTTCTTTTCGTCCGTGTGGTGATTATAGAAGATTGAATGATTTAACTATACCTGATCGATATAACATACCCCGTATCCAGGATTTTCAACATATTTTAACTAATAAAACTATATTTCCTAAAATTGACATTACTAAAGCATATTATCACATTCCTGTAGCAGATGAAGATAAGGCAAAAACTGCCATCATCACACCTTTTGGACTTTATCAATTCAATGTGATGAGTTTTGGTCTCAAAAATGCCCCTGCAACATTTCAAAGGTTTATAAATTAAGTTATTTATGGTCTAGACTTTGTGTTTCCATACTTAGATGATGCGTTGATCGCCTCTTCTTGCGAGGAAGAACATCGTTCACATCTTAAAATAGTTTTCCAGCGTTTAGATAAATATGGTCTACGGATTAATATTGGCGAATCAGTTTTGGGAGTACCTGTAATAGATTTTTAGGCTATCAAATATCTGCGGAAGGCTCACAACCTCAACCTCAAAAGATCAAAGCTATCATATAATATCCATTGCCAGAAACTATGCACGAATTACGTTCCTTCTTAGGAATGATAAATTTTTTATCGTAATTATATAAATAATGCCGCAAAAACTCAAGCCCCCTCTACATGAACTTTTGAAAGGATCTTCAAAAAAGATCGACGCAAAATACCATGGACCGATGAAACTAGACAAAGTTTTGAAAAATGCAAACAAGATGTTGCTCAAATAGCGTTAATGGCATATCCCAATTCAGATTACCCTCTGGCACTTCTCACAGATACATCTGATTGGGCTATTGGATCAGTTATTCAACAAAAAGAACCAAATGGAGGGAAGCCAATTGCATTTTTTTTTTCCAAAAACTTAATGATGCTCAGAAAAATTACAGCGTTTACGACCGTGAACTTTTGGGTATATATTTATCCATTAAACATTTTAATCATTTACTTGAAGGTCGAGATTTCGATATTTATACTGATCATAAGCCGTTAACATTCGCTTTTAAGCAAAACAATGATAAAGTCTCCCCCAGACAACTAAGACACCTACAATATATCTCACAATTCTCTACTAACCTATACCATATCAGTGGTCGAAACAATGTGGTAGCAGACAGACTGTCTAGAATTGAGGACATCGATTCACTTATTGTTGATTATGACTTTATAGCAGATGCACAAATTAATGATGATGAACTGCAACAATTGAAATTACATTCCAAATCATTACATTTTAAAGAACACCAATTGTCATCAGGAAAGCTCTTGTATCAAAATTTTTTCGAATACAATTCACAGTTTAGCTCATTCTGGAATTCGAACTACTGTAAAAGAAATAACTAAAAGATTCATTTGGCCAAATATGAAAAAAAGATGTTAAACAGTGGACTCAAACTTGATCAACTGTCAGAAAAATAAAAATAACTAAGCATATAAAATCAGAATATTCACAATTTCAAGCACCAGATGAGAGATTTAGTGTCGTTCATATAGATTTAATTGGACCTTATTCACCTTCTAATGGATACACATACTGCTTGACGTGTATTGATCGGTTTACCTCTTGGATGGAAGTGGTACCGTTATCAAATATCACTGCAGAAAGTATAGCAAAAGCTTTTTATGAGCATTGGATTACCCGATTTGGTGTACCTACTTGTGTTATTACTGACAGAGGCACTCAATTTATTTCGGAACTATTTCGAAGTTTAGCTGCGCTATGTGGTGTTAAAGTAAACCATACGTCTTCTTACCATCCTCAGAGTAATGGAAAAGTTGAACGTCTTCACCGTACCTTGAAAACAGCTATTAGATGTCATAACAACGTTCGTTGGACGGACACATTACCAACGGTTCTTATGGGTTTGCGAGCTGCTCTACATGAGGACTCTAAGTATACAATAGCTGAAATGGTTTATGGAAAAACTATTAAATTACCAGGCGAATTCTTTGAAGAATCCAGATTGCCAATATCTGATGATAATTTTGTAAGCAATCTCCGAAAACAGATGGCCGACTTAAAACCATACCAATCCAAAAACAAATGTCAACAAAAGATCTTCATTCCAAAGTTTTGTGCACATGCTCACATGTGTTTCTGCGAATTGACAGAGTTAAAAACCTTTAGAACCCCCATATGAAGGACCCTATTTGGTCTTGCACAGATCCCCTAAAAACTTTCTTCTATCAATTAAAAATAAACAAGTTAATATTTCCGTGGATAGATTAAAACCGGCATATGTGTTGCAACCAAATGAACTTCTGAATCCAACGTCATCAAATGATCATACATCTGTGCCGGGTGATCAAACATTTATACCAAGTCAGCAAGTTGCACAACCAAATACAACAACACGTTGTGGAAGACAAGTAAAACTTCCTGCACGTTTCAATGACATTATTGACTTTTCTTCAAAATTATAATTCGTCCATGTCCATTTTAAAAATTTACTTGATTTCTTGTATGTAAATGTTTATATGTAATTGTATTTGTAATTATTTTTGTGCAATTTAAATTTGTATCAATATGTATTTCTTCGCTATTATTTGTATAGATATATTAATTTTTCTACCATTTTCAAAATAACGTAACTTTGTTACTGGTAGGGAGTGATGTAGCGACACCTATTGATGGAAAATGGAATACAAATTGAACGACTTCTACTTTCACTGTTAAAAAAGGGAATTTTCTCGCTAGAATGAAAACAGAACGTAGTTGGCGTTAGAAATTAAATAAAAGATGTTGTAAATGTAAAAAATTGATTATCGTCTTTTTATTTTGCCGTTTGATTTTAATAACACTACGCAACCTTTACAAAGCCGCCACAATATAAATTAATTCATACAACTTTAATAACATTAACTTTAATAAAATTACAAAATATTTAGAAATAAACAAATTATACAAGCAAATTGCACTTAAAACAACAACGACTGATTAGAGCGAGGCTTACAGTTCGACTGCCACGTTCCAACTCCTGTGGAGAGTTTTGCTGTTTCCCACCTTTTGTATTCCTCCGCGTAACGACGTATCATACATCACTTTTGTATGCATTTGCTTTGGTGGTGGGATCGCTACAACCTTTATTGGCAACTCAAAAAATGAATCTTATCTTTCGAAAATTGTTGTGTGATGATAGTAGGTCTTTTTCACCTTTGGCGCTAACAGTTAAGAGTTTTGTCACCAGTAAAAGTAAAAGTCACGTGATCACGTACTTTCTGCCCCCAGGTGTTCGGCCGCCTCAAGTCCGAGAATCCAAAGGTGCTGACGCGGGTGGTGCCCGTCCAGGGGGACATCAGCCTCCCTGAGCTGGGCCTGAGCCAGTCGGATGCCAACATGCTCGCCAAGCAGGTCTCCGTCGTCTTCCACTCCGCCGCCACCGTGCGCTTCGACGAGCCTCTCAGGTGAGTGCCGTCATCCGGTGGATGGATTTGAATCGAATCACACATCTCAGTGTTGTGTCCTGAATGGAACTTTTTCATGCAATTCCTTCTATTAGCTCACACTCTCCCTCTATATATCTTGTTCACATTTTCAATCGCTCATAAAGTACTTCTTATTCATCCACTCGAGTTCGAATGCATTTTTTTTAACTTGTAGTGGATGACACTGGATGTTAATACAGTTTTTATCAAATATTAATCCATTCATTAAATTTAAGACATTTATTTTTTAGTTTTTTTTTTAGATTTTAATTGCATGTATCTACCCATAGAGGGCGACAGGTAAAATGAATGGAAATTATTTATAAAGGACTTTTTGCAATAGAGTGAAAAAAAAAATGTAGGAATTGAATTAAAATTTTTTTTTTTATATTATTTGTTTATGAATAAGCCCATTACGCAGGAAAAAAACACACACACACATTATTTTTGTGAGGTAACAAAATGATTAGGTTAGCAAGCAAATGAATTTAATGACTGAAATGCGTTTATTTTTTTCATTTTACAATTCGTTCCAGCTTACTTCCAGATTAAGTGCTCATGAAGTGCGAATCAAGCATTGAAACGATGGTCTTTTATCCACCGCATTTCAAATGGATGGCTCTGAGGCGAATCAGGAAATTTCTAGAAGAATTAAGACGTTCATCTTTTCCGTTAGCCGGGCGCAAGCGATACGTCGCCAAATGTATCACATTTGTAATTCTTCAGTTACTATTTCTCAAATTTATGAAGAAAGAAACATCTTTTTTTTTTTTAATGAAATGAGTTATTCGTTTTATGAAAATGAGTTGTTTCATTTCCGAAAGTGTTGATGAATTGCGCCGGTGACAAATGGCGACAATCTGAATACGACCAGCATAGATACCACGAATCGTATACAAGACAGCAATTGAATGGGAATAATGTGGTAGCTCCAGATAGGGTTACCAGAATTATAACTAGGGTTGTTGGCGTTTTACTTTACAGTGATTGGACTGGAAAAGTATTGTATTCATTTCGCCTGCATGGCGACATGCTTAAAAATCAGAGGAATTTTTTTATTTTATTTCGGCTTCTATACGGGTTTTAAAGAACAAAACCCTGTACAGATGCCGAAATATGTGTGTATATATATATATATATCTATATATATATATAGAAGAAGAAACATACTCTTGGTCTACGCACTCATTAGTCTATATTCTAGATATTTGCAGATCTATAGCTGTTCTGTCTTTATGGTTTTAAAATTGCCAAGAGCAACGAAAGAGAAGTGAGAGTCGAGCGATATGGGGTGGGAGAGTTAAAACATTAACCGACGGAGTCAGTGAAATGCACCTTATACTTCCGAATAAAATATTCGGAAATATACGGTATATTTCGTAAACATACGTTGTATACATGTATTGTACATATTCGGTACACAAATAATGTAATAATAATTTTTCCGATCCGTATAATTCAATTCCGATCCATGTATGTCTAGAGTGCGTGTTTTCCTCAAAATATTTACTCAAAGCTCAAAACCCGTATAGACTAAAATAGGGGGAAATATCATATAACATTCAAATATGTCGACATGAGACTTGCCGTCATACGACTTTTTTTTTTTTTTTTTTTTTTTTCATTTTTGCGTAGAGGTTGCATTCAAAATACCGAAAAAGTAAATTATGATTAAAGTAATTTTTCTTTGTTACTTTTATGCTCTTGCTTTGTTACCTTTTTTGGTGCTTTTCTGTTAGTTGGGAATGCACTTCATCCACATCAGATGTTTCGCTTCGGCGATGAGGCAACTATAAGCAAGCTCGAAAATAAGACAAGCCATTTTCGCAAAAAAATAATATCTCGCTTAATATAAAATGAATTTTTCATAAGCTTATATACGAAAACAGAAACATGCTCTATTTGGAGATGTTTCTTTTACCCCCGGCCAACGGGAAAATGCCTGTTTTTTTTTTTTAACGAGATGAGCTGATCCGTATAGAAGCCGACCCACGTCATATAATAATAATAGATGAAATTCTAAAATCTTAAGTTTATATACAAAAAAACATACGGTATTTTTTTAAAATATAATTCCCATTTATGCATTATTTAATATAATGATGCAGGAATTCAAATGAAGTCTATGCATCGTTTTTAGCGTAAACGTATCTAAAGGTTTTATCAGATGGGTATAATTATTTACCTTCAGCGTGAGGCCAAATACCGTTGCCACTCAAATAACGCCTTCGCGCTCTTCGCTCATACAACTTTTAAACTCCGTACCTCAGTTTCTATAGCTCATTTCGTGGGACCTCACAAGCACAGCGGTTTGTGGTTACAAAACTTTTTTCCTCTCCCATAATCAAGTTTGTACATTGTAAATTTATTGTATGAGGGGCAAACGTAACGTTGAAGTTAGCGAAACAAGCTCCTCTGATAACTCCTAATTGTAATTATTATACACATACATTTTTGCAAACTTAGGTTTCTATATCTTTAGACCGTTGAAACACGCTGCATTGTTATATTTAATTTGAATAATTGTTGGTGATCCTGTGGCTCCATTGCAGGAAATCCGTGGATCTGAACCTGCTGGGCACCCAGAGAATCATTCAACTGTGCAAGAAAATGACCAAATTGGCGGTAAGTCCCTTTTCGATTCTCTTAAGAATCTTGAACTAATAGTGAAATGCAAGTTCTCGACACATTCTGCGCCATTACAGCAGTTGTCACATGTGTTTGTTACAAATTCAGACACTCCAAAAGTTAAAAACGCAGTTCATATTATTTGGTAAAGTGCTTATTTTCGAAACGGCATAAAAATGGTTTTGAAAATATCAGTTTGTACCATGCAGTAGTAACATGATGGAGGTGTTCCTCTGTTCCAAAGGAACAGACGGCAAAAATGTTCCGCATTTTCGTACTGGAGTTGATTACATGTAATAAAAGTCAGGACTGATGAATGACTTAACAGCCCTAAAGTAGATCTTCACAGCATGTCGGCTACAAAATGGCACACCTCACAACCAAATAGGGGACCACCTTTAATGGACATCTGACACCAGCACCCATAGACGATCCAAAACTATGTTAATTGTGTAATTCTTGTCCATTTCAACCCGAACAGTCTGAACACGAGTCGATTGTTTTGAAACCAAAATCAGTTACATTTTCAGGATGAGCAAGAGGGTGGGGTTTGACATCAAAGTTTCAATCTTTCTAATCAATAGCATTTAGTAATAACATAAACAATTATGTTGGAAACAAATGTGGACATTTAGTGGAAAGATAGGCATCCAACTCAAGGGTGGACGAATCGATTACTAGTTAGGAGTGCCAGCAAAATACAGAGCGCAAAACAGCTTAAAAACTTTGATAGTTAATGGTGGACATTTTTTCATGTATTTTTTATATGCAATTTAAATTTTTAAAAAATTGTGGCTTTTAATTTATTAAATTTCAATTGTTCGGAAGAACCCTTCTGTGTTCGAATGCATGACTTATTTTTCATTCGACCCTTATCACGTGATTTTTTTCAGGCCCTGGTCCACGTGTCGACGGCCTACAGCTACTGCAACAGGAGGGAGATCGACGAGGTCATCTACCCGGAGAAGGTTTCACCCCAAAAAGTCGTGGACATCGCCGAGTAAGATCTCTCGACTTTTCCATTTCATTCCAATTCGATCCTTTTAAACGAATTTCTAACAAAACGCATTGCTTTTCGATTCTAAATCAGGGAGGACGCCTGTCTAGACACCCCAGTAAACTCCCGCTTTGGAACAAATGCAACTGGATAAAAATTCGATCCAAATGGATGGATGTCAAAAGCGCAGAAGCAAAGTTCTTTGGACAAAAACTTTCGTCCAATGTTATCATCCTGAACCCAAAAACAGAGAAAGGAAGACAAAAAAATTAATTTTTAATTTATGAATGCTTTTCGTCTGCTTTTGGCCCTCAGCAGCGTTTCAATTATTTTATATACAACCCCTAAAGGAATTTTTTTCATGGAAACGTATCATACGCCCCTTTTTTAATGAGGAAAATGAGCCTGTCATGCACCCGAGGTGTCTCGAATGAATCGAGGACGCGACCCAGATGCCGCTGCCATCCAAGGAGCATTGAAATGATCCCTTTCAGAACATGCAGCAGCGGATGTTCTTCAGTGCACCAGAGATTTGAAACCAAAAGTGGAGGAATCAAAAGTCGGGAATCCGGCGTGTTTGAAAGAGTCGATTTAAAATTTTGCCTCCCGACTCCATTATAAAAATACTTTTTTTCCCAAAATTCAAGGAATGGATGATGAATTAAAAATTAAAAAAGAAATTCATTTGCATCAATACCTGAATCAATACCAGTAGATATCTTTGAATTGTATTCCTTCAGTCACACAGCTGCTAGCAAAGACAAGGCTTCTCTCAGCACCGATGACGTCACCATGAAAGAAGATCTTATAGAAACTTGTCCTATTATTAAGAAAAACTGAGATATAATACATTACAAATAGGGCATCTCTGTGATTAAAGTGCACACTTTTCAGTTGTTTGTCTTCAGCTATTCTATATCACTTTGCTACCTGTTCATCGAGTACTGTTATTTCTATAGGTTATATGTAAGCAAATTGAGAGCACAATTAGTTAGTGTGTAGATATTGAATGTTTAGCTAGAGCTCTTTACTTATTGAATGCTATCTCTGTAGTTATCTTTTAAATGAATGAAAATAATACACTTTTAAAATGTTTTAAAAAAAAATATTAAGCAAAAACTGTTTTGAAATTATTTCACAAATTTTTCGAAGTGCAATAATAAAAATCATAATTTATAAAATTACGGTAAAGAGTCTGTTATCCGTATAAAATAATTCTATTCAGGAATTGGAGAAGTTTTCTCTGCTCACCTCTGCTCAAAAGGGGGAACACGAAATGATCATTTTCGTCCTCGAGACTTGAAAATGACGGGGGGGGGGGACACGGTGCAACAAAACGTGGATACGAAGATATGCTGGTTGAATTTTTAACTAAAAAATCATGGACAAAGTGATCATTTTAGCAGATCACTATCGAAACCCATGCGATCCAATGAGGTGTAAAAATCCATGACATCCAACTTCACTTTCTACAAAATAATTCACGCAAAACACAACATAGTATATACACATATATATATATACAGAATGATTATAAAAAGCATTTTCTCGATATAAGAGACTCTAGTTATCATACCATTCACAGAAAATGTGAAAATTTCAAATGTCAACACCTACTTTTGGAATGTACTTTTATTGGAATGTGATCTCTGTAGTGAAGAACCATACCTGGTGCGTTGGAACTGTACCTGTAGCACGAAATCACCGGCACTAGGTATACCAAGAAGAAAAGTGAACACAACCAATGAAGACATAGAAGCAACAAAAAGCAAAACAATTTAATGTATTTCACCGTAAATTCACCAGATGGTGAATACCACCGAAGTACGAACCATGGCAAGAGGAATCTGTTGAACCTGATGGCGTCTTTCAAATGCGATGCAGTTTGCGGATTAAGTGCATGCACTTTAGATTTCAGGTACCACTACAACGAAATCCCGCTTTATCTGACGTCGTGTGAATTCAAGATAGCGTTCCCCCATATATGAGATCTTCTGTCAAACGTTTCTTGGCACAACAGTTTAGTCACAGAGTGATCTCTAGCCTTTCCCGCTTCCGTAGCCGCTACGGTTCTCCATCTCACTCCCATGGAAGTCTGGCTGTGGAGATACCTGAAATCTGAAGAGTATGCACCTAATCCGCAAACTGCATCGCATTTGAAAGACGTCATCAGACATCAGGTTCAACAGATTCCTCTTGCCATGGTTCGTACTTGGGTGGCATTCACCATCTGCCGCAAGTCACCGCGTGGGAAAGTGGTCACATGGAAAGTGTACGGTGAAACACACTAAAATACGAAAATAAATAAATTAATTAAAAATAATGAATTTTTTACTTGGGTGGCAACAGCGCTTCAAGTAGAAGGCAACAAAACTAGCCAACCTAGAAATGAACTTTCCCTTCGCAGGTGGATGGACGAGCCCATGCTCGAGAGGGTGCTGCCCTGCCTGATGGACGGCCGGCCCACCACCTACCATTACAGCAAGGCCCTGGCGGAGCACGTGCTGGCGGAGGAAGGGGCCGGACTGCCCGCCGCCATCGTCCGGCCCTCCATCGTCACCGCCGCGTTCCGGGAGCCCATGCCGGTGAGGAAGACGGCCATTTTCTGAGTTACTTAGTTCGTTGGTTTTCAATTCCTTCTATTAGCTGACACTCTCCCTATATATATCTTGTTCAAATTTCCAATCGTTCATAAAATACTTTTCATTCACTCCACTTCAAATACATTTTTTTTGAACTCGTAGTGGATGACATTGGATGTTAATAAATTTTTTTCAAATATGAATTCATTCATTAAATTTAATTAATTAATTTTAGTTTTTTAAGATTTAAGTTGCATGCATCTACCAATAGAGGGCGCCAGATAAACTTAAAAAAAACGAATGAAAATTATTTATAGAGGACTTTCTGCAATAGAGTGAAAAAAAAAAAAAAAGTAGGAATTGACTTTAAAATTTTTTTTTATTATATTACTTGTTTATCACCTAATATTAGTTATTGTTAACAGCTACGTGACTAACAGGATTTTATACTCTAATGGAAAATTAAAGCTTACCGACTGCTAGTTTGCAAAAAACTATTAATTGCAATGAACTACTATGATGCATTTTAAATTGTGAAGACATCTATGTTGTGAACTATCTAATAAAATAAATTCCTCATCTGATTTATAATCAGAACATAAGCTCTATGCTAGTAAGAATTATTTGGTAGGTCTTATAGTTGGCCACATGGCATAAGTAGGCGAATAAGAAGAGATTTTTTTTATTGTAAAAATATTTGCTCATATTTTAATTCTGTACCATTCAGAGAGTAACTACCTTAAGAAGTTCCTGCCTGTAATCCACTCATTATACTTCAGGAAACCTTAGAATTTCAGGGTTGCGGATAATCCTTTGCGAGCCTTTCGTTTCAGAAGTTATATTCAAATATCAGTTCTACGAAGCCCCTCCCACCTAAAAAGGATTGTTGCCAACAAAAGTTGACAGAACTTTGTGGGAAAGAATTCTCCTAAAAAAGACGAAAAGAGTGGTTAGAGTGTGATAGAAATGAACGCACAGAAAGGGAATACCTATGTAAATAAATAAAATTCGTTCATCTTTGTAAATCATGTAAATTTTAACACAATTTCTTGCCAGTGTTGCTAATGACTTGGTGGGTATAAGATGGCCCCTCCAAGAAATTATGGGTATATATATTTATTCCAAGAATTACCCGTCGCATTAGAAGCAGCAAATTACGGGTTTTTTGTTGTCGTCGTGTATGTATCAACGGATAATCCATATAAGAAATATTTTTGAATTCTTTTTTTTTTTCAGGGTTGGGTAGATGGCGTCAACGGACCTTCAACTTTCATCATTATGGTAAGGGACCATTGCTAATGTGTGAGGAGCTTTAGTTACCAAGATTGTATTCGAATTAATGTAGTAATTGCTTACGAGCAGGCATAGGATGAAAATGGTGTTCATAAAAGACTTTCTATTTTGATAAAAAAAATTCCCTATCAATTCTAATTGTTTCCTTAACCTATATTCTTACAACAATAAGGAAGCAATAAAGGAACTTTAAGGAAACAATAAAAAGTGACTTTCAGATGTTTAACGAAAAAGTCAGAACCCGGAATTTTTTCCTAATATGCGATAACATTCAGATATTAAAAAATAATTTCTTATCGATCTATTAACATTTACTATAAGCTAAAACATATATATTTAACCTTCGTCCCAATCAATGCTAGAGTCGCCTTTCTGCACGGGTCCTCTTAAACTCTTTTATCTAATTGTAAAATAATAAACATGACAGACGGATCAGCAGGAACCATGAAAGGCAGCCCCAATTAAATAAACAAAAAATATTTAAAATAAGTTTCTGTTAGGCAAGAAATTAAAACTAAGAATAAACAATAACAATAACAAATTTTAAATCCATATAACCAGCAAAAAATATCAAATTGCATTTTTTTTCAAAACATTTTATAAAAAAATTGTAATTTTCGCATTTGTATAACTGATCGGAATATTTTCTAATCCTGCCGTTGAATTAAATAAATAAATAATTTAACCGATCGCAAAAACAGCTTGACTAAAAGTAATACTATTGGGCTGGTTTTCCATAATGGGGCAAGCCATGGAGTTATTGTTGGCTTATTTTCTTGCAGGAAGTGACGTTTGAAATTTTGCTGAGAAAAATAAGGTGACTTCAACAGAATTCAGTTAAAAATGCAAGACAAACGTATTCAATGCATTTTGCAATCTCATTGCTATCTAATAGTTCTTGCAGTATTAAAGTAATTTGACATTCACCTTAAAATTTATTCACGTTAAAACAACTGAAATAAAATTTAAAAATCTGTGCATTAACAGATTACAGGCTTTAAGATTTCGGCGTTTTATTTTTAAGATGCTTTTTAAGCCCTCAGCTTTAGAACACGGTTTTGAGTTTGTTTCTAAAGTGGAGCGATGCAGTTGTTTCTTCAACAGTATTTTTTTTTGCCACACCGTTCTATAATAACCGTTATAATCCTACTCACAATCTAATGATATCAACTCCATGTTTTAAATGATGTCAAGTATGCATTGAATTAAAATGTTTTGAATAGATTCATTGAGGCATATTGGCATTTTTATCAAAAGCATTCTCCCCCAGCCCCACCCCCCTTTTTTCCTGGCATTAGGGACAAGGAATTCACACGTTCAATAGAATTGACACGATGGGCTGAACTTTCGAATAGTATCCTTCTTTTTAGGTCATCATGGATACATGCACGCAAGCCAATGTTTTATATATTCATATAGGGAGGAATAAAAAAAAAATATATACTTTTTTTTTTTTGCCACATTTTGGCAAAAATATATTCTTGCATATATTTTAATGTTTATGTTTGTCAATGTTTCATAACCTAATTGAACAATTACGGCCGAAAATGTTTTTACATGAAGCATTAATTAAAATAAATGACACAGCACTGAACGTGGTCGGTTAAACTTATCTGTAAACATCCCAATGTTATCACCTTACATGAATCTGTCAAACATACTAACATCCAAACATGCTTCCTCGTAGACGGGCAAGGGCCTCTTGCGCACCATGTTGGTGTACAATGGCTCGGTGGTGGACTGGATGCCTGTCGACATGGTCGCCAACCTTCTGCTCACAGCCGCATGGCACATCGGCACGCGCAGGTCAGTGCATTCTCTTAACATTGCCGTAACACTGCGGCCACCTGTTAGAACCACGAAGACCATTTTTTTTAGCAAACCAGCTGTTCGCTGTTGCTGCTAGAGCGCCAGGTGAGTGTATAGAAAGGGGAAGAGGCTTAACTAAGCGAGACTGTAGTGTAGGTGAATCATTTGTGAACATATGGGGAAAAAACACGATCTGATTGTGGGATGATTGTAAGAACTCGGTGGCAGGGAGTGTGTATCAACAAGAGCAGCTGCAATTAAAGTGTTTACAGATTCGACTGTCGGCTAAAAGGCTAGGTCTTAAAGAGCTACTTCTGATCTCGTCTCTGACGAAATGGAGACTTGTAAAAGACAAGAGCACCTAAGGATACAGCAAAATTGCTGCAGATTTTAATCAAGGATCACCAGATTAAAATCTGCAGCTAGACTTTGACATTGCAAACAATTGGAAACAATTTATGGACTCCAATGTATTATGTTTTAGCTACACCATGCAGTTGGACGAGTGAAAATGTGGCGGAAATAGCACAAAAGCTTGAACACTAAGTACATTGAAACAAGTCGGTGGAGGGAATGTTTTCCTGAATTCTTTAAGCTAAATTCATGTTCATACACGTCTGAATAGGGCATCATCCTATCTAATCATTGCTGACACATCCCGTTCTGTTGAAGGTTTATCCCAATGGCGCTGGATACTTTCAACAAGTCCTATCCACAGTGCTGGTGTTATACAGAAGTGGCTTAAAGAACATGAAGCTTTGCACCAGTTTTCCATCCCATCGAGAACATAGTTGGGGAAGAAAGTAGAAAGGAAACCACAACCATCCAATCTCGTTATTGGCCATCAAGTACGGTGGCGGATTTTAAGAAATATCAAAGGCAAAAAATGTTAAGGGATTGTCATACTAATAAAGTGGTCACTCAGTGTCACAATAAAGTGATAAAAATTTTTGTAGCCTTCATGTGACTCTCTCTTTCTCTCGCAGGCCGGACGGCGTAAAAGTTTTCAACTGCACTTCGGGTGACCTGAACCGTGTCACGTGGTCCGACATCCACCGCACCGCCACGCCCCTCATCGTGCGCTATCCCAGCAAGCAGGTGATCCGGTATCCGGGCGGGTCCTTCAAGTCCAGCCCTCTCCTCAACAAGCTGTCCATCAAGCTCTTCCACGCCCTGCCGGCCTACCTGGTGGACGCCCTCTCCCGGGTCGTCGGCTGCAGGACAGAGTAAGTTCCAACGGAAATGCGATTGCAGATTGTTTTTGTTAGAATACTTTGTACTTTTTACTTAGAATACTTTGTACTTGTTACTTAGAATACTTTGTACTTGTTACTTAGAATACTTTTGTACTTGTTACTTAGAATACTTTGTACGGCTTGGCCAAATGCAGCAGAGTGCGTTCCTTCGCTTCACGCTTTCCTTTTCGCTTTGGCGACGTGAGGCAGAGTTCGGGAGTGCACTGTATTATATTTCATATTATAAACTGAGACAGAAAAGATATTCTGAAACTACACAGTCCAGTCACTATTAACGTGACCACCACCTACTTTCGACGTCAACGTGAAATAACCCATCACAAAAGGCAGGTGGCAGCACATTGCATTGGAGTGTGTATAAAGAATTCCACTTAATACCACACTCCGCTTAAAGCCAGAATATACAACAGTGTATATTCTGGCTTTTGACAGGTGGTCACATTAATGTGACTGGACTGTGTATTTACCTTTTTAAGGTGGTCTAATACGTCACTGCCAAACTAATAACAAATGGTTTAAAATTTCAATCGACGTTTACTCTATTATTTATGCTCTTTTTTTATATTTGGTTGAAAAGTCAATATTGAAAGTAAAACTTTTTTTTTTTTATTTCCCCCAATACAATTTTTTAAAGATTGTTTTAATTTTTAAGCGCTGAAAAGTGAATTTTTTTAGCATTGTAAAGTTGCACGATTGGAAGATTGTGGATTTCTCATTCGTGCGATGCAAATGTTTAAAAAAATAAGGGATGCGAAGGAACGCTTGCGGTTGTGGTTTTTAGCCGCACGTCGGAAAAAGGAAAAAGCTGCTGCTCTGCTTTTCCGAGATCCCGCCGAGACGCTCCCAGGACTGAAAGGCCAATCGAATAAGATTCTGCTGAAATTTTCCCTCTATGATTATTTGTTAATCAACAGTGCTCAAACCAACATCAGCAGTCTTCATCTAACTAAGTTAAATGGAAAAACTATTTGGTCTACTCCCCCAGTGCACCAGTGTTATCAGGGCATCGACCTGGCGGTACTTTGGCACTTAATTGTGACAGGCAGGGACAAACTGCAATCACCCGCTTGCTCAGTGGACACCTCAGAACCACAACTGTCTCAGATGGTTAGAAAGCTTTCGACACTTGCACCAAGTGCTTCTCTGAGCAGGCTTCACCATCTCACATCTTGGAGTGCCTGGGGCTCAGATGTCAGGATCTCCTTGACAATCCGTTGATGGTCTTGGACTTTCTTCGGGTATTAGGATTCATGAACCTAGTCTAGCCCCGCTGACTTTGGGGATAGGCGAAGAAAAAGACATCAGCAGTTTTTTACAACTATGCATTGTTTATTGTATTTCTTAAAAATGTTTGTATTTCGTCCAGTTCCTTTGTGCAATGCGAATGACTGAAACGTTTCCCAGGTCTGCGCGTCTCTCTCGAAGAGACCCGGGTGTCTTGAAAGACTGTCATTCAGAACATTCGCAGAAGTGGTTCTGAACTAGAGGTCGCCAGGTTCGGTGAACCAATCCGTTTAACTTTATTTTCAAACTGAAGTAGCATTCCATTTTCCTATACTAAGTACACATAACAAATTATAGTCGCATAAATTAAATTTATAATCACCTATAGGCAAGGCCGAATTTAGATGAAAAGAGGGCCCTAGGCTATTCCACTTATGAGGCCCTTTCACCTCCCATTTTTAAGTTTGTAACTTACTTATTATGTTTGTTTATTATTCATATGTGTAGAATTTCTCCTTATTTTTGATTCAGCGTTTTATTGTTTGCTATTTTTAGAATAGTGCCATTCTAATTTTTGCTAACCATTTGAATGTAGGCCCCTCTTGATCTTGAGGCCCTAGGCTAAAGCCCTAATTCTATAGGAAAATCCGGCCCTGCCTATAGGATCTATTCGTATCTTCCAATATGCTCTCGTGCTGTGGTATCTCTGTAGACCTCCGCTTTGGAATGAATCCAGACCGACACAAGTCTTGTTTGACAGCGAAACATTTTGTTTGATATACGTCCTCCGTTAGGGGTACGACTCGCGACAAGACAGTGGTATTAGAACATCCGTTCAATCTATTCCATACTGCACATGCGCCTGGACTTCGTTCCACAGCACACAAATTTCCAGGCCTTGTCTGCAATGACCTCACAACATCGCATTCTGAAGAGAAGGCCCCTGGGACAAAGATGGCGCCACATTGGGCGTGGCTTCAAGAGGAGAAAAGAGGAAATTAAATTGGTTCAATCTCCAGTTATATTTGTATTTCCTCTAACTGATTTTTGCATTGATGTATTTTAATGTTAAACTACGTTTAAATTATTTTTATACAATCCCCCCCCCACCATTAATATACGCTATGTCCAGGGCCGGATTTGGATGAAAAGAGGCCCTAGGCTATTCCACTTATGAGGCCCTTTCACCTCCCATTTTTAAGTTCGTAAATTACTTATTATATTTGTTTATTAGTCATATGTGTAGAATTTCTCCTTATTTTCGATTCAGTGTTTACTGTCTTTAGAATAGTGTCATTCTAATTTTGCTAATAATTTGAATGCAGACCCCTCTTGATCTTCAGGCCCTAGGCTGAAGCCTAGTTAACCTATAGGAAAATCCGGCCCTGGCTATGTCCATAACAATAAGATCTTATTTTCATGGGAAAGGATAAGTCATTTTCCTTGTATTTCTTATAACAAACGAATTATATCTAGCGCTGTGAAAAGGACTTATGTCGCTATGAGAGAGGACCGAGGAAAAAAATGGCAAACCTGGGATCTGTAGCCAGTTCCGTGAATCTCTACTGATTTGCGACTTTTTTTTTTTTTGCTCAGGTTCGTCGGCCTGGTGCACCGCATGGAGAGGGCCGCAGGATTCCTGGAGTACTTCACCACCAGGGAGTGGAAGTTCAAGTGCAACAACCTCATTGAGCTGCGGGAGATGCAGAACAGCACTGACAGGAAGGTCGGTTTCTGACACCCTCTATCTCTGACGAATTCGACTGTATATATATATATATATATATATATATATATATATATATATATATATATATATATATATATATATATATATATATATATATATATATATTGTGTCCCCAGTAGAAATACTTATTATTTTTTCTATATTACTTATGATAAATGTAACATAAGAAATGGAAGGGGGAGGGGAAGGAACTGAGGTTATTTCCAAAATTTATTTCAGCATGCGCTAACATATTTTCTCGTTTGTTTCCATTAATGGAAATTGAGTGCATAAAGCTAAATAACGTTCGAGTTCACTTTCATGAATGCCCCAGAACACCGTTATGAAAAAACGAAACATTTATCTGTTGGTATTCCAAAAGTCACGAATCAGTTCAAAATGAAATCCAGACTCGATACTCACAAGCAGTTACTTTCGATTGATTCGCACATGAAAACATGCAGTGGGCCTGAATGGTCGAGTGTCTAGCGCTCTGGCGTTCGGTACCACAGGTTGCGGGTTCGAGTCCCGGCGGTGTCATGGATGTTTGTAGTGGTTCGAATCCACTTTAAGCCGTAGGTCCCGGTCTCTTATGACTGCAAGAGCGTCACGGAGCAAAAGTCAGACTTCTACCTACGGGTGCTCCATCAGAACAGAAGCTGCCCTTTCCTCCATCCATGAGTAGATCACTCATGGGATGCCCGTCCCGCACTGTAGGACATTGGGGATTAGTCCCACAAACAGACATGCAGGAATTAAAACCACGTGGCTAACAAGTGCGTATTTCAATTGAACTTTTATTTAAAATGAACACTTACCGTGGGGAGGGATCCGTAGTGTTACATTCTTCCTCGCCTTTTTTTTTTTTTCAAACAACGGAGCCATCCTAGGGCCGTTAACAAACGATGTACCCAGTTTTACGATCACGCATACAGGTATAGAACCGAGCAGTTATATTACGGGGTTGGCAGAACTTTTAGTTGAGCTTTTGGACATCCATTACCGGGGCTGGGGAGAAGCATGGCGAAAATGTTACTTTGTTTATCTCACCCTCCTCAGTTTTATATCTTAAAAAAAAAGTATAGTTATGCGATACAACATTTCAATTGTCCCGTTGTAAATGCATGCTATTCATGTGTGAATAAAGCCGCTCCCAGACTAGAGTACTCGTTCTCTTGACCAATCATAAACCGGTTTGACTCGTTGCGGACGGAAACCTCGGAGTGAGTCGACTGTCTCGCTCTGCTCTGACCTGAGTAGTTCTTTCCCGCGCATCAAAGGGATTTCTCGCAGTCTTGGTGAGAGAACGACTCGCTTGTCTCGTTCTGACGTCTGGACGAGGTTTAAGTAATAGAAAGAAGTACAAGTGAATTTTAATGTTGAACTACAGTAGGCCTTTTTTAAATTCAACTATCTATAATCCGGCAATAAAAAAACCACTTTGGATCTTGAGGTTGCGACACAGCGCTCCTTCCAGCGGTCAGTTTTCATTTCTGTAGAACAAGGAATTCATTAATATGTGGAACACACAAGTTTGTGTATAATTCGTAACGTTTTTTTTGAAGAACTCCGAATCACCCCGTCATCAGATACCTTTTTTAAACGGTAAGAAAGGCTCATGCGTATTTTTTCTGGTCACAGAGCAGCTTGTCCCAACTTGATTTTAAAGATCACTGTACTGCGTTCATTTTTCTCTTGTGCTGCCTTTTTTTTTTTTTTTTTTTTTTTTTAACAGTACCAGAATATTTACTTCAATTAGTGTTCAATGTAGAAATTCAATTTTGTAGTTGCTAGATTAAAGAAATATATTTGTCGGCTATATACTACACGTGCTCAGATTGTGCACTCAGATCAACACATTAAATGTTTAAATCGTTTCAATTTTTGCCTAGAGTGATTTGTCTGTGGCATTCCCGAACGGGATGTTCTATAATCCGGCACGGTCCCTGATCCTACTGCATCAAATTTTGTATATGTTTAGTTTCTCGATTTCAGGATTTCCGTCGATGTCAGGAAATCGGCAGAACTTATTGTGCAGATGATGCGAAATACTGTTAAACAATAAACACTCCAAGACAATTATTCTCCTTTTAACCCAAAAACATTATAATAACAAATACTGTCCTTCATTTCCGATTGCAATGATAATTTAAGTCGATGTATCCATGCACATATTTGTAATTTTTTAATAAACAACAGCATATTTAAATGCAAGTATAGTGTTAACTTTATGTTCTACGAACGGAATCTCTAAGAGTTCTCCTGTTTACACAGATGCAGTAGTGTAACCTCTTGTTGTTATCAGTTCTTATTCACGTTGGATTCGGCTTCTTCACAATACGTCCCGGTCTATAATGAGATTAAAGTGTGCACAAAATGATCGTAAAGCGACAAACGAATTTTCACACTACACCGACATGTCCTGCATGAGAACAAGCCATCCTCTCGATGAATTTCTGGGATATTTGAGCAAGCATTCCTTTCTGCAATCCCTTCTTCCAATTTAAACCTACCACTTCGACGCCTGTCCGTTACAACACTAGTTTCTCTACACAACTTCGAACCGTCGTCTTGGTTTGTTTTTGTTGCGAACTCAACGCGCTCCGAGATGAAGTTTTGGAAAAATGTTCGACGGTGGTTCGAATCTGATACTAGGCCCAATTCACTATTTTTATATTTTTGCTACGATGTGCACCATAATTCTTTTATAACGACTAGTGAATAGTTAGGTTTTTATTGTGCTCTTTTTTTTACCCCTTTTTTTTTGTCAGGAAAATAAAATGATGGATCAAAATAAAAAAAGAAAATAACTAAAAATATCGGTTCTGATTTCGGTATTTTTTTTTTTTTTTTTTTTGTGTGTGGAAAAGAACAATTTGCTTTTCAGATCATTCATCATGGCTCCCACCGTTCAGCATAATCCTTTCAGTGTTGTTTGTTTACATTATTCTTAAGCATCTGTTTAGTTTTTACAATACTTTTGTGGCATCGAAAACTGGTCCATAATTGTACCGAATTTAAACTTAACTTTAAATTCTTTTATTTTGCATCTTACTTTTAATTATTTTTAGTATTTTTTAATTTTGTTTGAGTACCACTTTAACTAAATTTTTGAAACTTCACCTGGTATTTTTACTGACATTAATTAAGCAGCCGACTATAATTATAATCATATCTATGAATTAAGATGAGGAGGTTTGAAGTGTATTTCCCTCTGTTGGTACTCCGTAATCGGTACGCCAGTTGCCAGTCGACGGCGAAACCCCCACAACAGGGCGGATAAAATGGCGTCTGTTTCCGATACGCACGACAACGGACATGCAGCGCCGTTTGAAGGGCTCTAAATGTTCACAAGCACACAATTTCATGTGCTAGAAGAAATGCATGGCTCTATCGCTTTAAAAATCATGTAATGTTGAAACAAATGTTTTTACCGAAAGTATCTTTATTATTTTGTTGTGCGCAGGTGTTCGACTTCGATATCCGCGCCGTCGAGTGGAGCCCCTACCTGGAGAGCTACGTGAAGGGGGTGAGGAAGTTCCTGCTCAAAGAAGACGACTCCAGCCTTCCCGCAGCTCGACGCAGGATCGCCAGGTCAGTATCTATTTTCCCAATAAGATCTCTTACATGTTGGCAATAGTAGCCACACATTGTATTGCATCATTTGACTTCCCGCCAACTTTCCCAATTTGAGTCACCAAAAAAAAAAAAAAAAAAAAAAATAATAATAATAAAAAAAAAAAAAAAAAAAAAAAATCGAAATAAAACTAAAACTAAAAGATACTTTTGATCAATGGATGAGTATTATAGATATTTATGGAAATAGAAACCACCCAACTAACATGCTGCATTGCGATGGAGGCTACGATGCATAAATTGCCTACACTCCTTAGAGTTGGCTCTTAAACATTTTCTATTCATTCAATATAAGAAGTAAATCAATTCCTGCGTATCTGAGAAAATAATTCTTCCCTTCTGTCACACATCTTTGAACACCAGCATACATGGAACCCTATTTCATCATCTCTTTCAGCGCACCACCAGTCAACGGAGCGACGAATTTCACACATATCATTGGGAGAAGGACTCAACGGGTTGCTGAAGTGTACATCCGTCACGTGACGAGCATTTCGACTTCAAACCAGAGAGTAGTAATAAAATAGAGCTATTCTAAAGGAACAGATAATTGGCCCAAACATCTCCCGCCCTTTTTTTGTACTGGAATGAACATTGTATCGTTTCCTGACTGCTTTTCCCCGCGCTCATTTATTTAGAAATCGTCAACATGTTACGAAGCAATTCTTAAAATTCCGAGAAATTCTTCTTCTGAAATTACACATTTATTGAACTACTATGTGCACATTTATGAACTACTTGTATGTGCTTACTCAAGATGCTATAAATAGATACTAGAGATGATATTTTTTTCTATAACTCGGGTAGAACTTTGTATAAAATATAAAGAAACACTACAAAAGTTTATACAAATGAATATTTCATTTTTAAAATTATTTTGGAAGGGAAATTTATGAATAGAATATAAATGTCAAATATTTAGAAAATTTAAATTTACATTCCTTCTCAACTAAAAAGATGGATCTTTTTCTCCCTTCGCGCCAAAACCATAGAATAATAATGGCCTACGATAAGAATTGTTGGCAAACATCGCCAAGCAATCGTCGCATAAGTTAAAACCTGAAGTACGAGCCTAAAACTAATTCTAAATGAGTTCAGATCAATAGAAAGATCATTATAGCTATTCATTAGAATAAAAAATTGTCTAACATACTACTATTATGATACAAAAGGTATGAATTGCTTTCGCACAATAAAATTGCTTTTAAAACATTCTCTATTCATTTAGTGTAAGAAACAAATTAAAACGATACGCACAAATGTCTCGATACAGCCGGACACAATGCAATAAAAGCTCACTTCAGTTCTGACAGTGGACAATGACAATTATAAAAGTCACGTGAGAAGTATGTTCGCCCAAAACTGGCAACCCGGATGCGAGCTCTATTTTATCACTACTCTACGGCTGATAATCCATTTCCATACATTTTGCTTATTGTAATAATGGGTTTATAAAAATCCTTAAATATTCATAAGTATTTCAATGATTTTTAATGAGGAAGAATAATTTGTCTGTGACTAAATCTTACAATTTGAAAAAATGCAGTTCTTTTTTGCAGGCTCTACTACATGGAGCTGTTGGCTAAAGTGGGCTTGTTTCTGGGCGTGGCCCACTGGCTCCTCACCAGGACGAGCCTCTCCCAGCACCTGCTCTGGTTCTTCATCAACCTGATGTTCCACATCATGCAGCGCATGCCCAAGAGCTGGCACAGGTACCTCAATTCGTTCTGAGCATGCCTGCGAGGATTCGGAAAAGTGAGGCATCACTGTAGCTATAAAAGATGTCATCATGCTATTCAAAGATATCATCCCGCTTTTCATTGAAGCATAAAAGCGTAGTGATATCTTTCCGAATTTGTGGAAATGTTGCAGATATTTCTTTAAAGGAGTTTAATTCAGATCCAAACAGGGACTTTCTTGATATTTATGAAGACTGTTAACAAAAAAAATAAGACTTTTACTACAGCGTGCCTTTTGAAAACTTTTCAGAATGAGGGAATATTTTTTAATTCCCCCCTCCCCCATTTCAATGTTTCAGAGCTCTTCCTAAAAACCTTATTTTGGCGCGCCTACAACAAAAAAGTCAAAATTCATTTCCAATCAAAGCGAACACCAGTTGCAGTTAAACATGCCTGCAAACGAAAATAAAACAAAACGACACTAGAAATTCGCAGTATCGAATGCGAATGTAATCCGCTAGTAATTCAATTGCAGAATGTAATCCGCTCAATTCCTGAAACTTAAACCATAGGATTCTGTGAAAAACGGCGTGCAAGATGATTAACACTTTATACGATCCTTTTTGTTTTACTCATCTGTCGCTCAGTTAACATAACTGCTAAGTCAGTTTAAGCTCACGTTCAATTGTACGAATCAGCAGTGGCCGAAAAACTGTTTACTTTTTTCGCTTTGTTGCACTATTCCATCGTCATTTTCTTGCACTCAATACCTTCAATTTTTTTAGTTATACTCAATTTTAATTTTCAAAAAATAAAATTCCATTCGTTTGTCATTATTACTATAGAGTAGCAATGAATTAGAAAGGAACAGAAAGTTATAGCAGTCGTCTTTTTCGTACTGGGGTTGGTTCCTTTACCCGGCACGTATTTATTTGGAAAACATGTTACGAAGTGATTCTTGTCGAGAGCTTACTGAAGATAAACATATACAAGAAATGTTAGTTTTGTATGAAATAGAATAAAACATTACGAAAAGTTGATATTAAATGAATAGTTTATTTTTTGATATAGGATACAAAACATTTATTAATAGAATATAAATGCCCACTATTTAGAAAAATTAAACTTATGTTGATTTTCAGTTAAAAAAAATGGACTTTTTCTTTTGAAAATTGTTGTATGATAGACCTTTCGCGCCAACAGCAAAGCTTGTTGCCAAAATTCGCCAATATTAAGTTAAAAATCACGCGAGGAGTATGTTTTCTCCAATCTGGTAACTCGCACTATGATTGCTATTGCTTACCGACGCCGATGAGAATTAAAACGTAAAGATAAATAAGGTCGCCTTATCTTCTGAAATGTTTCTAAGCATTGTACTACATTTTGTAAATCACTGGCTTGACGGGCCGACATGCGCTATAACCGAGCTCTTCAATTCAATGCAAAAGACAATTTCGATTCAGTTTTCTACACCTTTGTTGGAGATCCAGAATGGCCGAGTTAATTATCAAGATGGACTTGAAATATTTCTCACTGATCACATTTTTGTTTAAAATATTTATAATAAATAAATAAGTTTTTTTTTTTTTCCCTCTGTTGGCTTAGTGTGTACATTTTTATTTATAATCTCGACCTGCAGGTTCACAGGAAATGCTACGCTGACAATAGGGATAACGAATATTAAACTGTCAGACAAAACTTCCAGCTAATAATCCACAGCATCCTATAAACAAATAATAAAAAAAAAAAAAAAAAATTAAAGTCAATTCCTACTTTTTTTTTATTACTATATTGCAGAAAAGTACTTTACAAAATAAAGTTGAAATTTCGCTTTTACATCTGGCGCCATCTATTATTAGATACATGCAACTTAAATGTAAAAAAGACTAAAATGAATTAATTAAATTTAATTACTGAATTAATATTTGAAAAACTATTAGCACCCAGTGTCATCCACTACAAGTTCAAAAAAAAAATGTATTTGAACTCGAGTGGAGGAATAAAGAGTGTTTTATGAACGATTGAAAATTTGAACAAGATATATATAGGGAGAGTGTGAGCTAATAGAAGGAAATGAATAAGGCGTAGTTTTAAGACATTGGAAGCAAAACAGGCGGGGCGCCATCCCATTGGCTAAGAGACGAAACTCTCTACCACAATTCATACGGTAGTGTCAAGTTTTTAATTTTCGGCAACTCCGTTCCAGGCCGCCCTTTCCATCCACCAGGGGTCGGCAACCTTCTGAGTCGGAAGAGCCAAAATGGCAATTTACAAAATTTCAGTTTTTAAAGAGCCACACATTTTTCTTGCCAACAATAAATAACAGGTGGGCTGAAAGGTTCGTAGGCTGACACATAGATGGCGCTACTAGTATTAAATCCATATAAGGTTAGGGCTAACTAAAAATCATATGGATTTAATACTAGTAGCGCCGATTTAATAATACTAGCCCACCTGTTAGTACTCATAAATAAAGTTTTTTGATAAAAAAAAAACTAATTCATAAGAAAAATATCTATTTATTCATTATATCATTCTATTTATTCATTATTTGATAATTACTTATTATTTAAGTAAAAATTAAAACAATTAAACATTTACTTACAACACTAACTTATACTTGAATAACAAACAATTGAGCAAACAAATTCAATGGGATCATTGGCTTTGCATGGTTTTAGAAAGTTTGGATAAATTTGGCTCATAACTTGTTGCTTTAAGTTTCAAACACGACTCTAAATTTTCATTTGATAGTTGGCTTCTTACTTTACTTTTAATTATATTCATGCAAGAGAACGCTTGCTCGCACGAATATGTCGATCCAAAGATAGTCAGCACCCAAATGCCAACTTCTTCACCTCACTGTAGCAATCTGGAAGACTATTCCATGCGTCAAATATAAGTGCCTCAACTCGGGGCATTTCTTTTAAAGTTGTCCACTTTTTGTTGCGTTACGTACATACATTTCTGGACCTCCAACTTGCTTTTCAACTCTGTAAATTTTCCACTCCACAAAGCTTTACTTTTTAAATCGATCATTGCATTTCTAGAGATCCAGTATCAATTCCAAATGGCTCAATGTGGATTTCGTTACTATTTGTGTTGAGAGGGATTTACTATGAATGCTAGACTGGTTTTGAATTGCTCAAATCTGTCAGCAAATTCATCTTTAATTTTTTTTTTATAACTGTGCTGAAGTACCTCGTGTCAACAGTTGCACTGGTTTTATCACGATATTGCTTTAGAAATTGAAAATTAAGTAATTTATCGCTCTGAATATCTCCTGCAAAAAGAATTAATTTTTCTTCAAAAACAAACCAATTCTTCTACCAAAACATAGGCTGGGTTTCCCTTTCCATGCAGTTTTAGATTCAGCTCATTTAATTTCGCTGTGATATCCACCATAAAGTAAAATTTTTGCAACCATTTGTCGTTCTCTAATTCAGGGTGATTAATGCGTTTTTTATTTAGAATGTATTTATTTCATTCAAGCACAAAGCAAAACGTTTCAATACCTTACCTTTGGAAAGCCATCGCACTTTATTGCGAAGAAGGAGGTCGGTATACTAAGTCTCCATTTCGTTTAAGAATTCTTTAAACTGACGATGGTAGAGTGCTTTTGACAAGATGCTGTTAACAATCTTGATTTCAAAATTGATGGCATCAACTATTTCGGCCGGAAATGTTTGGGCACAAAGCGCTTCTTGGAGAGAAGAACGTTATGCAGTGAACGGAAGAATGTTATATAGTGAAACGTAAGAATTTCGTGGTTTATTTTGCTCTGAAAAATTGTTGTTGCCCCTTTATTCACACTGTCACACTTCTGGCTCCATCAGTTGCTATTGAAATGATTTTATTTAAATCGATCTTATTGTCTTCAAGTCATTTTTGCACGGCATTCTCTATATCT
The DNA here is from genome assembly GCA_021605095.1 of Caerostris extrusa. Lineage (NCBI taxonomy): Eukaryota > Metazoa > Arthropoda > Arachnida > Araneae > Araneidae > Caerostris > Caerostris extrusa. The sequence continues at coordinate 139,832 of BPLR01018218.1, read as the reverse complement.
TCTCTAGTTTGTCCTGAGAGCGGTAGCAATCCTAGAAGTCCTTCTTTTGGACCTTGGCAAGACATATACCTGACAAAAATTGCAACTTGTGCTGTGCCTTTTATGTCGCAAGTGATAAGGCAGAAGAAAGTTGAATATCTTCCACCTGCAAATATGTTACATTTGAAGACATTTTAGCTATTCTATCTTGCACTGTTTTAGCGGATAGTGGCAAATCTTTGATTTTTTCAAGATTCCTGGTTTGTTTTTGAAATCATGAAATAGTTCTTCAGATGCACGTATGAAGCAATCTTTGACATACTCACCATCTGTGAATGGTTTACTTTACCTACCTTTACTTTGGTTTTTTTTATTATTATTATTATATATATATATATATATATACGTACATACATAACTTTGAGAAGATAATCCGCTTCTAACTCTTTTACTTGAAACAACAAATTATACGTTATGCCAAAGCCCTGATGAAGACACCAAATTGTCTTGCGTCGAAAACGAATTAAAACCTACATAGAAACATCCGACGACGGCGTCATTCGAGAGCTTAAGATGGACTAACGACAGTGACGACGTGTGTCACGGGGGAGGGGTGCGGTGAAAAGCTAGTACAAGTGGCTGAGAGATAGAATCGGTGCCTAATCCTCGTTAATCGATTCAGAACGATTCTTAAATGTTTTTTTTTGACAAAATAAATAATATTTGCGTATGGAACTAAAGGGCCGCAGCTTCACATCCAAAGAGCCGCAGGTTGCCGACCCCTGACCTAGGCGCATCATATTTTGTAAAAGTCCACAAATGCTTATTTCTCCTTTGAACAATCACCTACAAGTTTTCGCCGAGGGGAAAAAAAGAAGCATTTTAGGGGCGATTTTCTAGAATTCTAGGGGAGGGAAAAAAAACACCCGCAAACTGGACTCGGCGGTTTAATTTTCTGCCTACAAGATGATTACTAATAGGGTACAAATTTTAGCAAGTATTAAAAACCGGTTTACGGTTACATAATAATGTAGTTTATTTAGTGACAATGAATTGACATGTTTCAGTTCTCGTCATGCCAAAAAATCGCAAGAAAGGATTACACCACGAATTTTATATTATTCAGAGTTCATCCTATATCTTAGATAAAATAAGTTTGTGAAATCAACCTTTGCAGTAGGATGGCTTCTCCAGTCAACCCCGATGATCAGAGCCCTGCTGATTAATCAGCAATTCGGTTTTTAAAAAAAACTGACTTGACACCGTAAACCACTTCGATTACATGCACGCATCCATTCCAATAAGCAGCGCATGCTCATTTAGAGAGAGGGGAACAGAAAATTGATATACATTCCGGAAGATTCCGTTGAACACACTGAGCAGCGAGAAAAGCCACACCTGCAATTCTGATGCCACTTGTACAACTGTGTAACATTGCAGCAGCAATAAGAAAATCATCCCACTAAAATGTAAATATCAAGGACTTCTACAAATGAACGTCGTAATCGTTGTAACTATACGCAATGCCAAACAATTTAATAAATTTTAAGCAAATTTATATTTCATCTCCTTATTTAATATACTTCCTCCGAGGTCCACATTCATTGGGCAATAGAAACTGTGCTGTATTTAAAATGTTCAGTAAACAGGACTCTTGGAGAAAATTGTTTTAACTTTATTAAAAAAAAACAAAATATAAACTCTACATAATATTAACAATTGTTTACACATGACAAAAAAAAAAAAAAAAAAAGTCACATCAGAAATAAAAGCAAATACGCTACCGAAAATTTCAGAGAATTGTCAATTCTGCGAAAAGATTGCTTTCTGAAATTTTCGTCAGCATGCCATAAATAATACTGTTACCAAAAGAAACATACAGCGGGATATTTACATGTGCAGCCTCGCTTCCGCTTCCTGAAGACCCGTCCAGACGAGGCGCCCCGATCGTCCCCTCGTGATCGCGAAGGACGACCGCCGAGCAAATCCTTTGATGTGCGGGAAAAAACCAGACTCTTTGTCGAAGCAATTGGTTTTCCGGTAGGGGTTTTTAAACAGTTTGCACATTCTCGTGTGGACGTGGCTTTAGACAAAAACGCAAGCCATTTTTTTTTCTTTCTACAACATGGAAATTGTTTGCAGTTATTCCGCTTACGAAACATCGAAAAGTTTTACCAAACGTACAGTTAGTTGAATACCCCCATTTAATGCACATTACAAAAGAAAACACACACCTTTCATTGAGAGAGAGAGAGAGAGAGAGTATTTGAATTTGCCAATCTTTTATTCATCAAGACTTATTTAATAATCATGCCAAAAAAAAAAAAAAAAAAAGCGTGGACAAAAACAAATGCAAATTGCAACAAATGCAATATTTTCCTTTCTAGCTTAAATGTATTTCTAAGTAAACATCAAAGTGTGCTCTAAGTAGAATGAGTATCATCAAGTGTAATATCAGTTAATGCACTTGATAAAAATGAAATCATCCAAAAAATGTGTCACTTCGATTACATGCACACATCAGAAGTGTTTATACAATCAGTATTGGAAAAAAAAAAAAAAAGAAAAGCATAATAAAACAAGACAGAACTGCATAATTCATATATATAAATACATGTTTCACACATTTTCCCCATGTCTATTTGAAAGCTTTCTCCTCTCAATAATTATAACAAATGGAAGTAATGGTAATTTTAGTATAAGATCAAAAATTCAAGTTCAGATGATTATACACTTTGGATTGATAATGATACACTTGGAATCATTAAAATCAATTTAAAAAAAAAAAAAAAAAAAAGGACGAAAAAAGCAAGAAAAAAACTTTTAACCCACAAAATATAAAAGCTTTTAATGCCATTCTGGTTTGATCATTTATTCACATCTTTCAAATAGAACATTATATGACAGCATTATATTTAGTAATCAGTCGATTTGATCTTTTCAATAAAATTTTTTTTTTCATTAAATATGCATCCATAGATAAATAAATATGTCAAGTACATAGATTCATAGGAAAATTCACATTGGCACGCATCCACTATATACAGATAATTTTTGGCATAACATACATCTCAAAGCAGCCTCTTTTTCAGTTCAAGATTTATCCAAATTAGACCTTTAGGAATCACTAATCTCAATACAGATCAAAATATGAAGATTATTATAGCATCACATGTTAGCTGTAGAATTATTAGGTAAGTTTAAAAATGTCAAAAGAACTAGAAAATGATTAAAATATAATTTTTTTCAAATACTTTAATAACACAATTTTAATAGTTTAGGCAATAAGAATAAATAACAAAATTTTTTCTTATAATATTAAATTATAAAATAAGCAAAACAGATAAAATTATTAGTGTTGTCATAACATAATTTATATATATATATATATATATATATACATGCAATAGGATATCGATTACCCAATCCATTACTGATACACTAAAATCAATAAATAAAGAGTTATGAATAGAATTTTTCCGCATATATTCTACAAGACATTTAAACATAGGAATGACTGTTTACTAATTGTTTTCAAACTGAACTTTGCATTAAATGCAGCACCTTTCAAAATGAATAGACTAAAATACAATAATCATACAACCAAATTGAATGTGAATTGTAATTACAAAACAACATACTTCTGTTCACACTTAAATCTCTTTGGTCCCATTCAGTTCAGGTGAATCGACATTCTACTGCATTTCTTACAATTTAGTAACATTTTACCATGCTTGCATTTGCATTTCTAAAACTAACACCATGGTAATGATGAGTTCATCTCCAGCGTAGAGATGCAGATATTTGGCGATCCTTCAACGAGAGAGTGGACGCCTGCTTGGTGACAATATCACTCTTTGTCTTCTTGTTTGCCCTTGACTTCACTGACAGGCTTGGCAGAAGATTCATGCAGCTGTAGGATGTGCTCCACTGCTTGCGGCTTCCCATCAGGCCCCAGGCATCCTGGTTGAATCACGCCCTCTCTGCATGGCATGAAAGAACAAACACACAATATAGGGCAATGATTAACAAACGATTTAGCTTCTTTTCCAGAAAAATAAATTGCCCAGTGTTCCCATGGAAACCTTACCTTTTGATGCAATTCATTGAGTGAATACTTCTGCTCTTTTAGTATAAATTACGACTTCCTCATTTATTGCGAATTTGAGAAGAACATATTTCATGTAATAATGATAACTTTAATATAACATTTTTGGTCCAAGATATGTGAAAATTGGAAGAAAATTTGGTAGGAGGCAGAAAATCAAAACTTCAGATATTTACCTTTCTCATTTCACTGATTACTACATCCTATCTCTTTGTTAAAAAAGCAAAGATAAAAATTATCATTTTATTGGAAAATGTTTTACTTGAAACTGCAGCTCTAATTCAAATTAGACAAATAATAGTTACTTATATTAATTATTATACAATATGCATTACTCATTAGAACAATTACATACACTGAAATAATAATAATAAAATAAATACTTTCCTCTAACAAAAATAAATAAATTTTTAAAAAAGAATTCAATGAAATTAAGTGTTTTATTAAATACATACTGTTTACATTTAATGCTATTGTAATTCGCATTTTAAATTGCTTTATTGAAATCTGATTTTTGAAATATAATTCATCATTTGTGCTTTTTAAAAATTTCTGAATTAATAATAAGTTTGGCAAAAATAAGAAAAAAATTTTAAAATGTAATTATCATCCAAAACTAGAAATAAATTTTACAGAAACTATAAATAATCTGTAGAATTATTGCAGCAAATATAAATAATCTGGCAATTATGCAAAAATTTTGTTTAATAAAATACAAATGCAGGACAAACGACTTTTGGCGACTAAAGGACTTCAAAAGGAAGTTGAGACAATGCTAACGATGAATTCCACCAAAAATAACATTTTGACTTGAATTTTTCATTTAGTTGATTATTGTCAACATTTTCGAAGAGTTGACAAGTTATTTTTTATTTTAATAAATAAGATATTTCAATAAACTTAAATTATTTTTTTCAATTAATAAAGAACCAGTTTGGAAATAAGAAATGTTAGAAGTTGATAAAGATCATAAAAATAATATTTTATTAAAAAGATGAAATGAAATCAAAGATACCTCTTGTATTAGGGAAAGTTGGATTTGAAGATATTAACAGAATGTGAGATATCATTTTAAACAGTTGGCAATTTATGTACAATTATATAGATCCAAACATAAAAATATTAATTCATGAAGTTATACACAATTTTTCTGTTCCTTTTCAGAATATAAAAAATTTTCTTTTTAAATCCTATAAACAATTTATATTATTTTAGATTATGGTTATGCTTTTTTAAGTTCTATTTATTTTATTTATAAAATTGCAGTTCAGATTTTTTTCAAAAATTTCTAACAATGAAAGAAAATAAATATGGTAGAAAATTTTAAAAAAATTGATACAAATTATTTAAAACCTAAACGTTTTTGTCTGCATTTTTTAAATTTTACTAGATGTAGGAAACGAAATAAAAACTATCAGAATTACATTTTTAATAAATGGACAATTAATTAAAAAAAATTTCTTCACTGCAAAAATAACTATTTTGCTAACTTGTTGATATATATATATTTTTTCATTAAAAATCGATCTGAATAACATGCATATGAAAAGTTGTATTTCCTCAGCACATTTTTAAAAATTAACCTCTAAAGATTTTTTTTTAATTATGGCCATCTTGTATTTATCAATGTTTTACATTAATTTAAAACAATGATTTGAAGACATTTTGTGAACTCACTTGGTCAATTTCTCTAGCATGTTGACTAGCTGCATGGCTTCAAATTCCTTCTGCTCCTCTGTAAGACCCTCAAATGGACTGGGTTGTGGCTCTTGGTAGCAGCCCACCATTGGATTAATGCTGCTGGAATATTCACAATAAGAATATTAGCTCAAAAAACAAAGAGCTCTATTGCACAGAATAAGAAATCAAAAAACACAGAATGATGTGGCATAATACATTTTTTCCCCCATTCGAAATCAATAAACTAAAGAAGTGTAAAAGGATATAACATGAGCTTTTATCATTACCATAAAAGAAAATAAACTGCTCACAAGTTTACAATTTGCATGATATTCGCAAACATATTTGCATGGGAGAAAAATCATTGAACCACAAACCCCACCGTTCATCGGTTCCTGTAAAATAGGCTACAGAATGCTTTATTCAATATGTTAAGGCAGACAATTGTTGGACGAGAATGCAGTGAGGAACTCATTATTTGAGCGGCAATGATTTTACTTCATGTTGAAGATAACGAAACTGCTTCGTTAAATCCATCAAATCCATCTGCTAAAGTCCTTAAAATAATTTTGATGACTATTACGCATAAAAATACTAGATTATTGGAGAATATTATAAAAAAAAAACTGCTCACTTTTTATTATGTCACAAAATTAAAATGTTTACTCTAAAAAACTACCAAAACACTATTCCTTTAAAAATAAATATAAATAAAGCAAACAGCTAATTATGTACAGATAAGAAAATAATACTAAGTTAATAGCCTAAAGAACAAAACTTAACTGCTCTGAAGATTCATTAAAATAGTATAGTTAAAAACTATATTAATTTAATGCAATTTCAGAGCAGCTAAGTTTAAAAAAGGTTCAAATCTAGAGAATTTCAAAGTTGCATATTAGGAATTTCTTTAATATGTCATGAGATTCTTTACCAATATCATCAAACTTTCACAAACCTTACAATATTTTAACTTTTTATTTACTATATACAGTGTACAAATAAGATATTTTTATTTCATAACTAATAAAATGAATCAAACAATTTAAGCAATAAATAAATAAAAAAATTACCAACTAAAATTAAACAAGTTCTTACATTTTTAATGATTTTTTTGTAACAATATTATAATAGAATCACCTGTAACAGGGAATGAAACTAGCATATCAAGTATATAAAGATGTTCTTAAAATTATATGAAACCGTAAAAGAAATGAATTCTTGAGTATGTTTTGTGTTCTTAATATTTAAAAATAAAAGACAAATTATTTCCCTCTTTAGTTACAGAATTTACTAGAGTAAATGACATTTTTACTTGTCCCTGTGCTGTAGGAATTCCTCAGTGTCTGTGTCTTCTGATTCACTGGAGTAATTATCCGTTCTGCCATTGCCCCCATGCAACAGGCCTCGATTAGCCAACAAGCCTGCAGCATTGCCATATCCGGTGTACTTGATGAGGCGTCTTACTGCAACATTAAAATCACAATGACTATTTTGCTGCTTCCTATAATAAACAAATAACTGCCCAGAGAAACTGGCAAGTGACAAATACAACAACTCATTAAATCAGTAACCTTTAAAAGCAGATCTACAAAAATAAAAAAACCCAGAGATGCTGACCAAAATGAAATTTTTCAGCAGTATTTCAGATAATTTTCTGCTGTTCTGTAAACAGACACTAAACTTTTAAAAAGAACTTTGCCCTCCTTTAAATGACTAACAATTCTTTTTGATAGCAAAGAAAGAATGTAATAATGACTATTTAACTGTGCACATTATTGAATAAGATTTAATGTTAATTGCTTATTTAATTTTTTAAAAAAATTCATACCACTTTAATTTATGAAAACTAGTGCGATTTTCAAAATCGAGGAAAATTTTTTTAATTGCGTAAAATTTAGAATGTAATAGATAAAAATGGCTTTTTTAAATTTCTGAAGTAATATATATATATATATTGCAGTCTAGAAATTCAAAATGTTTATTATTTTCTATAGAAACAGTAGAGAATGCATAGTAACTGGCTCTTCTGTAGAACATTTCTATATTTTAAATAGTATAAAGGCACAAATAGCATTTAAATTTGTCCAATGCTTCATACATTTAATGGATAATGATGAATAAAGCATAATTTTTTCTCAGAATAATAAGAATTTTTAATTATTTATTATTATTAATAATTTATTTTAATTATTTATTAATTATTTTATTATTTTTTAATTTATTTATTTTTAATAATTTATTTTATTATTAATAATTTATAATTTTTAAGAATAAATATCTACATGTTTCTTTTCACTGCACACTTTGAGAGAAATAATCCTTGATTAGATTGAATATTTAACTAACATTCAGCTAGCTCAGGTATCCACAAGAAATTAGGGTAAAAAATAAAAGCTTGCCTTTCTGGTAATCCCCCACCCCAAAAAAAAAAAAAAAATGTTTTCTATATTTTCAAGTAAAAGTAAATTCTCCAATATTACATAAAGAATTTATTCTAAAAATTTTTCTAATGTATTACAAAACTATTACAATAATTAATAACATATAATTATTAAGATTATTATTTTAAGAGAGTCTGTTTACAAAAGTTATCTTGGATAACAATGACATAAGATTTCATACAAGCACTATTATGAAGAACAAAACAAGATTTAAAGTAATATAAATAGAACATGTTTGGGACTGAAATGTGCAATTATCTTTTACTTGTCTTTAGCTAATCTGAAATATTTTAGTACTATTATTTATATAGAACATGTTTATTTTACATAATATTTTTTGTATATTTCCTTTTGGAGAAAGTTTTTTTTCCACACATATAAGTTTGTAAGCAGGGGGAAAAAAAAAGTCATCAGCAAATTTATGCAACTAATCCGACTGTGTGAGTGAAAGACTTTTATAAAACTTAGCAATGATGAATTTAAATATATTTTTTAAAAACATCTCTACACTGCAGATTAATAATTTCCATTTGAAGTTCTAGGGCAAGGGCTTCTATGTTGGCACTGAAAGGCATTTGAAAAATCTTGATGCTGTCTGCAATTGCACCAAAATTTTAAGTCCTCAGAGCTACAATTGCAAAATCTACTGAAAATAGAGTGCCAGTTTGCTAGTTGAATGCTTTTCATGTATTAAAATGCATTAAACTTTTTTGTTCAATTGGCATTGAAACAAAACAATTTTAATCACACTTTTTAAAAATATCTTCTCTCCAGTGGTCGTGCCATGAATGCTGTAAATGTTAAGAAGCTCTTCATAATTTTTATCTATTCATCAAATAAAAGCAATACTTGAGCAGTATATAAAACATCTACTGACTTCAGGGCCAAAGAAAACCACTCTATTGTCAGACAATTAAGTAAATATATTTTCTGCAATATTATCTACTCTTCAAACCACAATGTTTGCAGACAAAAAAGATGCTTTTAAATATCTTTTCTGGGCACATTTCTATTATTGCTGCAATCATGCAAACCTGGACTGATTCATCATCAGTAAATGATTTCCCATGTTTCGCTATTGAATGAGCCACACAACAACTAGCATGAGTAGATGATAAATAATAGGAATTCAAAGATTCCTATTTTTAAAATCATAAGAGATTTGTAAATTTGGAATAATTCTGAGAATGTTTAGTTTGATAATGACGTTTTATATTGTATTCTTATCTTTTGATATTGTTTTATTACAAATTATGCACAATGCCTTATTACTTGACTCAATCACGAAATATTGCCCTCCACTCTTTAAATGTTCTGCATTCACCATCTTTCAACTCTGTTCTGCATTTATACAAATCGACAAAAAAAATTTAATCTCTTCAAACTCAAGCGAGATGCACCTTTGGTTTCAACGGCATACCTCTCCTTATTACACATGAGAAAAATTAAAGGAACAACCATAAAAAAATGCTTTATATCACTGCTATAAAGTGAACTGCAATGAAAGATGATTGGTTGATAACTTAATGTCCACATTATCATGTAGTCCAGTGAGATTCACCTTCGCTACAGAAAATATGCACATTTTTGAACCTGTTCTTTCGGCATGTGGGAAAAGGAGCACCAGTGGGTGATATGAAGTTAAATTGCAAGGATTGCACGAGCAGTTGGATAAAATTTTCACTTGTAATAGATGGCATAAGTTGCCCAGAATACATCTCACAGATTGCGAGGAATGACTTGTGAGAGGGTGAATGAAAGTAGGGAAGACACTACAGGTGCCTGTAAAGGCTTCAATATAGTCAAAGGTGTCATGATAAGCCTTGAAATGGTTTGAAGACACTGGTAACGTGCACAGACTACCAGGACAAGGATGAAAACGTGCAACAAAAGACTGTCAGGACTGTTATTTGGCAATGATTGTTGGCAACAAATGTCAGTTCAGATTGCAAGGGAGGTTGATACTTATTATTGTCAAAGCGCTTCACGACAGAAAATGAATAGGCAAAAATTTCAACAAACCACAAAATTAAACATTTTAGAAATATTAAATGGTCTTGTATTGATTTAAATTTTTTTATTGAAAAATCTTCAGCAATAGATTAATAGAAATTTGTTTTAATTTTGTGCTGATTATGTATAATTCATAAAGTGCACCTAGATAGATGGTGCAGTGATAGACAATGATGATCTCCAAGTTAAATACAATATTATGAGAAGTCTTCTACACTGTTTTTTATAGAATACTTTAGTGAAGATTTCTGAGAAAGGATCACTAATGAAACAAACTCCTATACTCAATGCAAACTCTTAACCAATGATATGTGGAGACTTCTAAATTTGAGGTGATGATACTTATGTACTAATGGGTATTTTAAAATAACCTCAAGCAAGATTGCATGGGCAGAAATATTAATCAGTTCCATTATTTGCTGAGACAACATTAAGAGACAAATTTTTTGAAATTAGAAAATATCTACATTTTACTAATCACTCTGCATGTGTAAAACATGTGTTAATAGATGAACAAATGATTCTTTTATTAGGACAATGTGGATTCAGATAATATGTGCATTCAAAACCGAATTCATTGGGAATAAAAATGCAGGCAGTATACCAGAAAGCACCAACTTAAAATGATTGAAGGAATAGAAAACAAAAATAAATTTTTTATAATCTTCCATTGTTGAGTCCTTCGGTGACTATATGGGTGGAACAAATTCGCGTGACATGCTTCTAGAGCAGGGGTCTCCAAACTTTTTCGGTCGCAGGCCAAAAATTTGAAAAAAAAAAAAAAAAAAAAAGTTTGGCGGGCCAAGAAAAATTTTGCTAAAATTTTAAAAACAATATACAAGTATTACAATTTAAATACTATGTTAATGAACAGAATGAAATTGAGATTTCATTTTTAGAAGTTCCCTTATAGTGAGGTTCGAAGTGAGAACCTCACTATAAGCAATCACAAATGCTCATCTGTCAGTCTACTTCTGAAATAATTCTTTCCAAGATTCATAGTTGAAAACACTTGTTCCCATATATCAGATGAAGCAAACACAGCACTGATTTTCTGGCCATGAGATATTGAATTTGGAAAGCCTACTTTCGATATTGATTTGTAAAACTCTAACTTCGGCATATTTAGAAACAACAGCTTGAGATGATTGTTAGAATGTAACTCAATTAATTAAACTTGCAAATCCTTTCCAATTGAAAGCTGTCTGTGCTTGCTATTTCCGTCGATTTAGGTTTTGTAGAACAAAAATAGAGAAAGTAAAAAGATCATCAGTCCTTTGAAAAAAAGGAAAAAAAAAAAATAATATTTAATCAAAGTAGAAAAGGAGATGGATATATAATGTAAAAATTTATATTTCTTTTTAATTTGCCTCGGACCGGAAAATTAAAATTCTATCCGCGGGCCGAATAGAATCTTCCGTGGGCCGGATATGGCCCGCGGGCCGTAGTTTGGAGACCCCTGTTCTAGAGTATTGCAATTGTGCTATTTGAACAAATAAATGACCAAATCAAATTTTTATCCATTCTGTAGATTTAGTAATTTCAAATTGTTGGATAACATATATAAGGATGTGCAAAACAAATGAGGTTTCAAACAAAGTTGGATATTCCCTTTTACTATCAGTCCAAAATCTATGATGAAGTACAAAGGAAAACTACAATAAGTACAATGTTGCCTTCAAAGACCTTGAAAATTTTCAACATCTGCAAGTAAAGAAATTGGCATTCCATAAGAACAACGGAAAGTCATTCCACAATCGCTTTGCTTTGTTAGGTATGATCGAATAAGATATTTCCCTCAATATATGAATGATAAATTTGAATCCAAATTCAGAATTGAAGGATGCAAATCAAGATACAGGGTGATATGCATGAAGCGTAATATGTATCTTTGTACTCAAAACCCAAATGTTTTGAAAGATTTCATTAAAAAATAGTATCTTTTTTAAACTTATATTTTAATTAAAATATATAAACTGTAATATATTAACTTTTTTACAGTAAGATCCTAAGGTGCACCAATAAAAAATTATTCAAGATGCCTATTTTTCATCAAATTATGCTTATAGACACACAAAGAGACAAATCAAAATAATGCACTTGTTGTTTAGAACTAAAAATTTGAAACTGTTTAACTCTCTGTTGTCTTCTGTGTTTATGTCATGCATCTTCAGAATATACTCAAAAACACTGGACTATTCCAGACAAACGATCCTGCAGTAGAACTTTTCTATACTCCAGCTCTTTTATTAGCTATAAAATGGAGCTATATACTTCTACTAACAAAGTATAATTAATGTTTTTTGATAATTTTATTGCTTCCCAGAAGGTGGCGCTATACTATCGTAGCACAAGACGGCACTGACACTAACACTTGCCAGTAGGTACCAACTGAAATTGTGAATGGAACGAAATCAATCCCTTGTGACATAGATGCATCCCTCATGTATATGAACATTTGCGTAATTTGTGTATAATTCAAAATTACAATATGTTAATAAGTTAAAATTAGCTAGATCTTGGGAATTTTAGCGAAAGAATCATTCTGGCTCTTAGGCTTAAGAGTTTGGAGACTCTGAGTTATAATAACCAGTCTGCTTATTTGGATTTAAATGCTGGTAATCCTATATTATTAGACTCACCTCAATATCTTAATTGAGCTTTCTTAAGAGTAAAATCTTGCTTCACTTTGTGTTCTGAATCATGTATATGAGTTTCAATATGCTTTATTCTAATGTAAATTTTATGAGGTTTAGGTTTTTCTGAATTAAGTTCAATCCAAAATCATGAATTTGCAGCAAATGCTTAAACTGTTCATTGAATTATAAAACCATTGTTTTTTTAAATGATTGAGAAGTCTTTTCGTACAATCTTTTTTTTTTTTTAAACAAACATTAGACACATAGAATAGAAATAACATTTCAATTGTTGTCAATAAAGACTCAATTTACATAGAACAATCATAAAAAACTAATCCTGACGTTAATTACAAAGATAAAATTCACTGAAATTTCCATTCAACATTGAAATACAGAAAAATATTTCCTTCATTTTATTTTTTATTTTTTAGGATTTATTGGATAAATTAATTGATAATCAGGAGGACTATCGTTAATACAAAAAGTATCTCACCATTTTCTTTACACAAAACAAAAAGCAGATCAGCAACAAGCATTTGGACACTATAATTTGGGCAAGTCATCAGTTTTACAAGTCTAAAGGTTGAAACAAACATGTTATTTAGATCTCCGTAGGAATACATAAAAAAAAAAAAAAAGCTAAGCTACATTCAGTTTGTTTCATAAATAGATACTATTTTAACAAACTGAAAATTAAAATAACTTAACTTACAATTTTAAATGTATTTGTTTCTAAAAGTGTCAATATAATTTTCATGAATTATTTCAACTGCAGGTTCACATTAATCAGGAAATGAGTGCACTAGGCATTAAAATATTTAAATAGTAATAATAATAATAATAATAATAATAATAAAAATGAAAATAATTATTCACACTTAATTAAACTAAAAAGCATCATCATCCTAATAAACAATAATTATTTCATTTATAAATATAGTTCAAAAATTGATGGATACAAAACTAAACATTCATATATTTGCTGTGTACAGTATAATATAAATTATTTGGAAAATTTTAATTTTCAAATAATTTATATTATACTATACACAACAAATTTTAATTAAATTAAATATATTTAATTTGAAAAATTTTGATAGATTTCAGAAGCAAATAACAGAGTTATAGAAAGACAGTTCTTGCAACAAATTTAAGTCATTGAACATAAATTAAATTACATTATGTCACCCACATGAATTGCTTTACTTTTTGAAATCATTAGATATTTTAGGACACTAAACATCTTATAACAAAAATAAATATTTTCAAATCAAATTTAAAATAAATTAGTATTATTTAAGAAAAACACATCTTTTTTTTTTTATGAAATAATGCAAGTCTAAAAAGGTTTTGTAAATTTTTACAGTCTATTATGTTATTTTTTAACACACATTTCGCATACAACAAAATATATTAAGATGGCTGAGACAAGCATTTAGTGTATAGAAATTTCTATTACCTATTTCTTAAAGCTGAACCTTGTTCAGGTCTTTTCATTACATCTTTTAAGGGTGGAAGTATCTGCAAAGTAAGAAGTTTTTGAATGAAAATTTCTTTTAAGTAATTTAATAAATATATCTATAACCAAATAAAAATTATCACTATTAGCATCAACAGCATATAAGGATGCCCAAAACTCCTCCCTCCCCAACTTAAGCGTCTAGCTTCTAAATAATAAGTGTATAATATAGCCCCTGCAATTGCTATATACAATATTGTCCCTTAACCAATGAGAATATTTCCAGAAGGCGATGTTATAACGTTAACCAATAGGAATTACATTATGTAATGCAGTTTAACCTACAATTGTAGTTGATGTTCAGTTTTATGAATTACCATCACTTTTTTTTTCATTTGCTTCTTTCTCGTGTGTTTTGAATGTAACAATATAAAAATCTGATATGATTTGCATATTTAGCAACATGCCTTGTTAATCTGGTAAGAAAATATTAAATTTTTTTATTAGAAATTATTTACAGTTTTTGGCCCTGTTTGCTGAACATTCAAACATTTTTATAAAAGTTTTTGGTATTATTTATATACAAAATACTATTCTTCATTTACATTTGTATCTTACATTAATCTGCTGTACGAGAAATGATATTACCTTTTCCTCAAGAATTTGCGAATGGTACTGTTAGCACGAGCACACTCATTGAGCGCTGTTAGAACTGGAGAGATAGCTTCCTGTATGGGTATTTTTGGCTGAAAATGATAAAAGCTACAGATTATATAATAACTTATTGTTTACACATGTATGTGTGCATGCATGCATATATATATACATAAATCAATTAGTAAAAATAATTTAAGGAAACCAGAGAATACAGTCAAAAGACTTGTACATTACAATATACTACTGAGATTTAAAAAATACCAGGAATAGCTAGTTTTGAAAAGCATCTTGACAATGCACCTTCGAACGATGTTATACGTCAACAGCAAATTCCACATTTCCGCAAAGTTCTATTTTTTTTTTTTATTTCCATAGTTAAATTTATCACTTCATGGTTACTTGCCTATTGATAGAATAAAACAAAATTCTTGGAACTCCTGGAAGGATTTCACAAAAATGAATGTTGAGAGAAAAATTGCAATTAGAAAAGCTCACTTTCAATGGGATATGACGAAAATTGATCAACGAATTGCAATCTTGAAATTTATAGAATCATTCCCAATACTTTTTAAACAGAATAGTCTATTACATTATAATAAAATTCTAAAATAAATCCATCTTCATATGATTTGGAGAAAATCTTATTTCTAAACTCATATTTAATCACTTAGCATCCAAAATCATTATCCTTGATTTGCCACATACATATGATTAAATCCATAAACAAGCAGATATTTCACATTATTTGAATTCTTGAAGAGTTTATTTCATTTAAATGATGAAGGTGAAAAATCTAAACGTTTGTCACAAATTATTTAAGAATATAATGTATATACATAAATATTTTACTAATAATGAAAGAAGCCTAAATCAATAACTAATCATAATAGTATTTTAGAGGAAATTCCCAAAATAATATAACTTTACGGGGAGAGTGATCTATATCTATTATTAAATTAAGTTAGACGACTTTCAATGCATTATTACTAACAAGGTAAGTTTATGATAACAAAAAACACCACCAGGAGGGCATGTTTCCCAGTCATAGTAAAATTCCCTGATTTTTCTGGTTTTCCAGGTGAAATTTTAAAACTTCCAGATCATTCACATAAAACTTGAACAAAACCTCTACGAATATGAAAATTATACTACATCAGAGATTAATAGCATTTATGTTTAAAACCTTATAAAAAGTAAATGCAATTTAAGAAACATTTTCAAAATATGAACAAACGGTCAACATTGACGAGTCAAAAGAACACAGTATAAGTGCAATTGTTGCATGTAAAACTTTCAAATTTCCAACAAAATAATTATATTTTTGCAACAAATCAAGATAAAAAAAAATAAATAAAATTATAGTAATAGAATTGTCTAAAATAAAATAAGAGCAGTTCAGTCCTTTTAGGTTTCTGAGAAATATTTCCTCTGCCGAGAGCTCTTTCTTCATGCAAGTCTCACCATTTTTGCATCATCATTAAGCTATTTCTTCTAGATTCTTACAAATCAGTGTTTGAAGCAATGTTTCTATAGCTTTAACTCCATCGTTAGTGAAATTTATGAGCCAGAACACAAGCTGGAAAATAATTTCTTGCATTTTTTAATATTAGTTCTTCAATTTCTTTGGCATTGTTATCAGTTATTTCCCACTGAGCATAACTCTTTATTGAACACTTTTTTTTTCTATTTTCACATTTTCATTTGCGCCATGTAGTTAACTCCATTATTTAAAAATAGTTGTAACTCTTAGAATCAGGCTCATCAAATTCTTGGAATTTATTAAACTGAATCTTTTACAAAGATGAGATGACAAACCATGGAGACAAAAGCCATATACGTTTAGTCAGCCCACGATTTATGAAACAGTTCGAGGTTGAGGATTCCATTACGCTATGTTCTGAGAATGCATAGAAAAGTTAATAGTGAATTTTTAAAAAAAGTAACAATTTAAATTATTGCAAAAAATTGGAAAAATATTTCTCAACTTATGATGCTTTATTTCATAAAAATATTTTAGACATAAATTAAAAAGGCATAGCAAATACCGAAATTCTTCAAAATTAATTTTGATATTTACAGTAAATAAAGTACCAAGGAAATAATTGCTATCACATTAAATAAATGAAATAACACTATTCCCTTCATTAATAAAAAAGTATATAATTGCTAATAGTGGAATGCAATGGGTATAGGAATTTAATAATTTCAGGGTGGACTTATAAATCACATAATTTGTTAGGGGGGGAATTAACGGGATCCCAGATAACGTTCCTAGTTCCAGTATCTGAAGAATACCTATCATTTCTTAAAATTTAATCTAATTCATAGTTTTAAAATATTTTTAGCACCGAAAACTCAAACAACCTCCCCACTTAAAAATATTTTAAGAATATTGTCACCTTATATATAATCTCTAGCAATTCTACTACTATCTGTTAAGTATTTAATTGAAATTTTAATCTGTTTTTATCTGATATCACTTTAGCTTTCAATATTAGATCTGACCACCATGATACAATATATGTTCGGGAAAAACAAGGTAGACCTAAAAGTTAAAAAAAGGTTTATCAAAATATAAATTTAGTTCTACGTGTAGAAGGCCCGGCATATCAGTTAGTAAATTTTTCTGAAAAGGTTCCTGAAACTCTTAAGCCAAAACATTTATAAGAAAGAACCTCACCCTTTTTAATGTATTAAAAGTTTAATTTAATCATCTGTTAAAGCTGTTTCTTACTGAACATCGTGGAACAGTTTTTGTTTTTTGCTCTCAATTCCTTTATAGTTGCTCGTCTCTACTTTTCCTTTCGGATTCAACTTTTTCTTGTTTTAGAACTTCATTTTTTTGCCATTGATTCAACATACTTGAAGTGTGAAGATCTTACATGGCTCAGCATTGTTTTTGTTATTTTTTAAATGCCTCCAGTAGCAGCGATAGCCATCTTGGCGCGAAACTGATGGTTAGTGGAAAAAGGACTAATTATCGAAAAATTCCCACTTCCTCTCTGTTTGGTTCTGAAATATTTCATTTTGAAATTCAATTTTTCCAAAAAAAAAAAAAAAATTCTCTGACTTTTTTTCCGGTTTTCTGACTGTTAACAAATTTCCTGTCTTTTTCTGGTTGAATGGATATCCTGGAAAACAATATTAATTGATAGCTTAAATTGTGAAGAAGGGTACTAAAAAAAAAAAAAAAAAGCATGTCTATCCTTTCGTGCAACTGTACCTTATTCATCCTCATTTCGAGAAAGTCAATGAGTACAGAAATAGCTTCCATGTCCATTCCATCATAAATGTATGATCTGTCCTCTTCCATCTTGACTACAGGTGTCATTAACTCCTCGTAGCTACACACTGGCATGTTTGTTAACAGGTCCACAGTGTGACTGTAAAGACAATAAGGAACTGTCATGCAGACATAATATTCAGTCAAAGTCAACTTACAAACTGAAATCATTATTTTTCTTAACTTATCTATTTATTGTTGAAGATCAAATTCATAAGTTGATTCGCTACAATTTTATATTCCTATCTCAGAACAAAATTATGTTATTGATAAAATTCTTCAAAAATTTCGACAATGAATACTAAATATTTACTGATTAATAAAAATCAGAACCTAGATATCAATAATCATCTATTTAGGAGATAAAAAATAAAAATAATCTCAAATAATGAGAAAAAAAGTTGTACATATACTAGTACTACACATATTTTTCAATAAAGAAGATCTTTTATAAACTTTAAAATATTCTTTTATACTCATTATGAAACTTGATTTTAAATTACAATGAAATTAGTATTGAAAGTGCATTTGCCTATCTAATTTTTTTTTTGTCTACCTATACCCTGCATAATCTCTAATTGCAGCAACTTTTCATGAGTCACGTCAAACTTTACAATCCTCAATGACTGATATATGATAGACATTTGTTATTAATGATGTGAACTCCAAATTCAGTTGATTTGAACCCTACTGAATTAGTATTTACAGCACATATTATAAAAATGCATTCATAAAAATATTATATCCATTATGTAATTAAAGCAAATAGAAGACCTGCTGCTATGATTCCAAATTGCTACTGCTAACTATTGCAAATTACTATTGCTAACCTTATGTAACCAATGCCACACTACAGTCACTGTTTTGCATGCTAAACAGACATTCTACAAATTATTAATCAGGTGATCATAAGGAAATAGCTCATCGTTATATACATGTCACATTGATTTAAAAAAAAATTATTCTTAAAATTTACTTATTTGTAATATACTTACCACAAAAAAATAATAATAATGAATTTTCCAGCTTAAAAGAAAACACAAGAAAAAGTTCATTTTAGATTTTCTCCTCAAAGATTAAAAATAACGAATTCTTAATAGTATATAACAAATTATTTAAAAGAGAAATGAAGCTTGGTCAAATCACATTTTAGGCTTGTCTATTTTATTAGCCAACTATTTAAAATTTTTTTAACTAATTTCTTTTAATGAACAAGTTGGTATTTTCCATTCTAAGTAATAAACAAAAAAAAAAAAAACATATGTTTAAGTTACCGAGTCTATGCTGAAAAATAATATAATTATATAAAAAATAACTTCATGGCAATCTTTTACAACTGTATTAGTATCCTGAAGAGCTTTCAAAATTGAGTTATTCTTTCAGCGACACAAGACTTTTGACTTTATTCAACATTACTCTGAATGCAGTGGGATATAGGACCTTCTAAATCGAAGGTCTTTCAGTACATCTGATAAAAACAGTATTAAAATATTCATGCAGCAGGCCTGAAGACAGCAAAGTCTGATGACAAAATTCTAACATCTTTAGTAACCACTCTAATCAATAAGCCATTGTTGTATTCAAACTCTTTATTATTAAGACAAGAATTTCGAGAACTTAAAAGGTATTGTAGTCATGAAATAAATGACATCTAAACTTGCAAGTATTTTAATTTAAAGTGCAAATCATTCAGATCAGGTAGAAAGTTCAAAATATTAAATAAAACCTTTAAGTACCTTATCAGGTAGTCTCTCTTCTCTGGTGTCTTGGTGTCACTCAGTAGAATGTCATGAAGAATACTGGCAAGTCGAAGGTAATGAGCTTCTTCCTCCTATAAATAAGCATTATTTCAGCTTCAACATCCTACTATGCTTTCCATTCATAAACTTGATGAATCATTTCCTTGGTTAACAATTGCATATGCCCCAAAAAAACATTATAGCGTTTGGAATTAAATTATTGGATAAATGCTAAATTAAACTTTCATTCACTTTTTATAAGAAGGAATATTTTCTTAAAAATAAATATATGCAATTAATTAAAGTTTCATTACAATTCATTAAATAACAATATTCAATATTCATTAAATAATAAATGTCTCTAAAATATTTAAAGTTATATTAACATTAAAAAAAAACTAAATTTTTAATTTCCATTAGAAACTGCATTGGTTTATTGATCTTGATTTTGAATCCAGTGTTACTGAGAAAATGCTCTATGTACGGCAAAATTTCTATAAAATTTTATCAGATATTTTAATGCTAAAAAGTTAATAAAAAGGAAATGGAAAATTTGGAAGTAATATTAGAACAATTTAATAAAAAGGCAGTTATAGAAATATACAAAAGTTTCTATGGCGAAATTTTGGAATATAGTAAACATAATGATTTATTTTTTTCTTAACAACAAGAGTGTAACAAAAAAGTGTATAAAATCATTAGAACTCAAAAAAGCAAAGATTATATTGGAATAAATTAATACAAATTACTGACCATTCCAATATTACACAGTATAACAGGGGGAAAAAAATATTTTTTTTACCTCTTCCAAACCAAATCTTTCATTGCGCACTGTGAGGTTAAAAAGTATCTTTAAAATTTCGCATGCCATGTCAACCTCCTCATCCGTGAGGCAGGCGGCGAGGCAAGTCTCTGCCTCTTGATGGCTTCTCCCTCTCCTGCTGCCCTTATTGAAGGTGCGGCGTCCAGCCATTGGGCCACTCTTAGCCAGGTTGTCCTTTAGGATCAGATCCAGAGCCTCCATCAGATAGATGAGGCCATGCAGCTCAGTACGTACCCTTGGTCTGCAAAGAAAAATCAGTATCCCCTCATTTAAAAATCTGAGTCAGTAATTCCAGTTTGTTTGTGTTTAACTTGGTAATTTATATACATTCATTATTTTTATTTTACCACAGACTAGCAGTTGTATTGTTTTTGAATAAATAGTCCTCTGATTGCTTCATCAGAAGAAAATCATATAAAATGAACTCTTTAGTAGTTTCACACATTTTCCACTAGTCACTTGTTACTTCAAAGTGATAAATTTTAATATAAAAGATTTTTTATTTTATATAACTATTTGTCAATTTAAATTTTATCACTTTGATAAAATATAGAAAATCCTTTTAATGAATAATTTATAAAACAACACATATATGAGAAATATTTTCAAAGTGAACCAATGTATCGTTTTAAGTAATTATAAGAAGACTTTTCTAAACTATTTGATGAGCCTGCATAATTGCTTTAGATATTGTGTTTAAGAGGATTTGACAAACGATCTTGAAGGTGTTTTAACTATTAAATTTCCTGAATTAATTCACGGTCAGCATCTTTAAGTTGTTAATAATTTTTTTATATAAAGGCTAGTATCGTATCTTTTACTGAAAGAAAGTCTCTCAGTTTCAAATCTTTTTAACCGAGCTTCCTATTGAGACTTTCATAATCTATCTTAAGAAATTTTTCGGGCATCTCAAAAAAAGTTGTATTGAAATTAAATATTGCCATCAAATGACATTTTGATTCTATTTCATTATTAGTGTTTCTAGCCACTTAAAGAATGGCTTTAGAAGTAGTTTAGCACCTTATACAATTTGCAGAAAGATTCAATTCCTTGGTCACCACTCAGCTTGGTGAACTGGCTCACCAGAGCAGCTCTTGCCTTGGTTCTCATTAGAATGACTGGTTTCAGAAGAAAAACCACAAAACTGTGTGGCTGCAAATGCCTTGTTGATACAGTAATGCCCAAACAGAGTCAAAGTGAAAGATAATAAGTTTTTTATAATAGTAAAAACTTTGTACAGTGTAGTAAAATCACAAGAGAATTCTTTTCTTTATTTCTATTTCTTTGTTGTTGTATCAATCATTGCTGCAATATATGTCTGTTGACTACTTAACAATAAAAAAAAATTCCCTTGTTATGGTAAAATAGAGGGCTCATTGTTGTACAATTATGAGACTTTGGTTAGGGGATCCAATTTTGAAACTTTTAAAGTATTTTGAATGTTTGCAAAAGCCATTCCCTAATGATACAGTCTTCATAATGCTTAATTTGCTACAAATATGGGCAAGTATCACTAAATTATTAATGAATAACCTAAAGTCAAGTATCGAAAATTTGCAAACAATGGAATTCAAAATATGGGATGAAACTGCTTTATTTTAAAAATATCAATGATATCATTTTAAAAATAGTTATTTTTTTCTAATGTTAAGTATTTAAGATTTACATTTACTTAATGCATTGTTAAGAAATGTTATCACTGATTTAAAAAAATTCATAATTATAATCAAAAGGAATTAAAAAAAAAAATTTTTTTTTAAATATTTTTAGAAAACTTTTTCTACAGTTAAATTATTGCAACATCTTAATATTTTCTACCAATAAAAAAATATTATAATTAGTATAAATTACAATTTTCTTAAATTCTTTCTTCAATATATTTTTGACACTATAAATTTTAAATTATTAATTAAGTAAAACATTACATTTTCCAAAAAAAAAAAAAAAAAAAATATAGACCTTTGGGTTGAAACTCATAAATCTTAATTTTAAAAATTGTCACAATGATATTAAAAGATTTTTTAATTGTTACTGGTTAATTTCATTTATCATTTCATAAACATGTTTTACATTATTTGATATACGATTAAAATACAGCTATGATCCTTTAAAAAAGGAAGGACTCCAGATCAAATTGAATAAGCCTTGAATCAAGTTTGTTAATTTTTTAGAGTTTCTTCAAAAGCAGAGTTTCATTTGAAAATATTTCAAAGGAGAAATATAAGCAAAATGAATAATAAAAGATGTTTACATGAATTGTTATCAGAATGTACAAAGAAATTCCTTTTCTACAAATCTTTGAGTTTATTGCATAATAAAAAAAATTAATAACATGGATTACAGCTGTGAAAGTCTTTAATAAAATCCACAAAAATTTTCCAAAAATTTTTTTTTTTTTGATGGCATTTTTTTTTTCATACTAGTTGCTAGAAGATTCACCCTTTTGCTAATAATATAAAATGTTTCACAAAGGACATTAAGTGCAAGTCTTTTAATTTTTTCTTATTACAGATGTTACAGTTTTTTTCTCTATTACAAACACAAAAAAATTGTTTTTACCACAAATCAAGCCTTAGAAACAATGCAATTAAAATTAATAAGTAAACAGACAATTCATTAAAATTAAACATTTATTTAAATATTTACAAACATTCAAAGAAGATCATAAGTTAATTTTTTTTTCATTTTAAAATTAAATGCCAATTCACATTTAGGACTCAACTTAGACTATAACATTAGCAATTTTTTTTATTAAGAAATCAGAGAAATTCATTTAACTAATAAATACTACAAATATATTTTATTGTTAAACATTTTAAGCAAAAGAAACTTTCTTGAAATTATATCAAATTACAGAGACAACAAAACTACTCTACTGAAAAGTTTTTGTATTTAATGAAATTATGTGGTTGGGTCCAAAATTTATGGAATGATATTTAAAAATCTTTATATGATTTGAAATAAAAAAATTTTAACACAAACTTCTAATACATAATGAAAAAATGAAACACAGATCTTTCAAATTCTTGAGTATTCAAGACAATAGAAATCAATTGCCAAATACTGAACATGTCTGCCCTGATAAATATATTTTTGGTAAAGAAGAAGGCAATAGATCTGTCCTCCTCTCTCAACAATACTCATTTGAGATGGTCAGAGTTTGAAACATAATCAATCAAATACTAACTTTCTAACCACAAAAATGGAAATCAAGTTTCAACTTGAAGACAGAACAAATACTTCTTCTTTGGAAGGAAGATCAGCATATTTATGACCACTTTTTAATAAAGGAAGATTGTGTATTCTTTCAGAGATGTTAAGTATCTTTGTCATTTCAAGATATCTTGAATTGGCAATCATCTCTTTCAACAATTTTAGGTATCAACTACAGGGATCATATTTGAACTCTCGACCCATTTATCATACTTGTGATAATCTATTGAGGGGACAAAAGTGACATTGACCTGAAATCTGCCCTGAGCAAATTTTTAAATGCAATCATGATGAAACAGTAACAAACAAGCAAAAAAGAGAATAAAAGGAAACAATCTTATCATGCTGCAAATAGTATATAACTGTCACTAACAATCATTTAGGAAAATAACATTCTACTCAAAAAGTAATAAAAAATTATAAAAATATAGTCTAATATACATTTATTATCGGCATTTATTTATTGATTTACTAAATAAACTATCAGTAAACTTATATAGATAGATGAACATAAATTATTAGAATTCATTACACAGTAAACAATCAAATGCACAAATAAATGATTATTAGATCAAGAAACACACAAAGTTAAGCTTTTTCACAAATACTCGATGCGGCTACCTTGGGTTATGAAAAAATGTTAGGTTATGTTAAATGATTCATCTATGAATAGGTTCTTGCTATATGTGTGAAGGCATGTTCCGATGGAGTTGATTACTAATTTCAATTCATAAAAGAAATTCAGATGTGGTGAAATGGTTCAGAAATTCAGTGATTTAAAGGTGAAAAGAATGCTAAAGACTAGATTAGCTCCAAAACTAGCTTATGCTACTGTTTTCCTTTCACTTTTTCCCAAATTTTGAAATTAAAGATGTTGGTCAAATTTGTCACACAGAATATACTACATTTGTTGGGTTGAATGTAATTTTTACTAAAAATAATTACAGGAAATGGGAGCTGCATAAAAAGTTATATTTTTAAATTTTTTATATTGATTTTTTAAATATAAATATACCATAAGATGCATGTTTACCTTGTTTAAAATATTTTTATAATTAGAAGTATATTTCTATGACCAAGGTTGCAGAAATCAAGACTAGGCATAGACTTTAGGTTGTATCTTTATTGTGTATATTTATATTAGAAAATATTAGTAACAGAAAACAAAAAAGAAAAAAATACCTGATTTCAGCACAGAGAGCAGTCATAAGAAACAACATTCTCATATCAAAAAACTATAAAAAATGAAAACATACCATTAATAAGATGAATATTATTTCTAATATTTAAATTTGAAATATATTGACAGACATTTTCTAATCTCTTAAAATTTAACGGCAAAAATAAACAAATCAATCTATTTATCAATGCATGAGGGCTGATATTGTGCTTCTACTCATTATAGTACAATTCTAAGAAATTTCTCAAAATTAAATTTTTGTTCTAGATGAAAAATTAGTAGGGAAATAATGGAAATTAAAAAAAAAAAATGTACCAGAAAGTGGAAGCTATTGGTACCAGTACATATTTTCCATGTGCCTGTAAGCTTTATAATTATTAACATTAAAATACTCAAGAGAAATGCATAATCTAGATTTGTCTTGCTGTATGGCGAAAGGGTCTGTTTTAGTACAGATGTACAATTTAATTTCCTATACAAATAAGGTTAAAAAAACTTAGCAAATAATATTATTTAAATAATTGGAAGTCACAAGTATTACAAATACCATATGAAATGTACAAGGTAAAAAATCTCTTTTAAATAAAATTTTCCAAAATCAGTCAGAAGTTTATTTGTCTGTTTTTTTAATTCTACAAAAGTATGAATTACAAAATCCTTACTTTTAAAATTTTTGAATTAATAAACATTAACAGTCTGATTTCTAACAACTTTTTCCTACATTCTTTATCTTTTATGGTTTATTTTAAATCTTAGAATTTTTAATTGATACAATGCAATTTGTTAAAAATTAAAGAACCTATTAAGTACAGGGGAACAAAATACAAATTTTGATTCATGAAAGAAACACTAACCTTGACTTCATATGGCATATCTGGATCGCTATACATTCTAAGTCGTAAGAGAAGGCCTTCAACACACCCTTGTTGACTGTAAGAAGAATTTAATTTTTTTTGCGATTGAATATTAAGTTGGTTTTCTTATTAAAAAAATTCAAAATATATTCATTTTTGAAAATTTGAAAAAAAAAAAAAATTGTTTATTATTTTCAATTAAGCAGAAATTTTTCATTTCAAGTTCAATGAGTTTTCAATTGATCCTATTATTTGGTGTTGCTGAATCCTTAGTAAGAACATTTGATCATTCAGATAAAGTCTTGATTGTTTAAATCATATTTCTTAAAAAAAAGTAATTTCATAATATATTTTTAACTTTTCCAACTACAGATCTATAAATTTTGGAAACTCGAAATTAATAGAATTCAAATTTATAATTATTATATATTTTGAGAAAAGTGAATGTTAAAATGAATTTCACTTATTAACACAAGACACAGATGATGAATAAGATGAAAAGAAATGAAAATATTTTTAATTTTGAATGTTCAAGGTTTCTGATCTTGCATTCTGCTTATTGGAATTTTAACTGGTAAATGCTTAATAAAATGCTTCAATGTGTTCGATCTCAGTGAAAAATATTGTTTAGAAGTTACTTACATCAGAAACATGACTATAAATTACCAGTCTAAATTATTTATTTTATTATGAATTGTTTAAACTTAAATAATTAAGAAAATACAAAAAAGCTTACCATAATATTTTTTTGGCAGTGGCACTATTATAAATGAGATTACATAAACTCTTTAGTGCTTCCACAGAAACTATAAACAAGAGAAAACAATTTAATAATCATGAAAATATTTACTTTTGAGAAATAATTGTGATACATATAAAGAACCTCACATTGCTTTATTAATATCACATAATTTATCAACGTCACTCAGGTTTAGATTAATAAATTAATTTCTTAAAATATTTAGAATACATCTACTTTCTTAAAATGAATTACTATTTCAATAAAAATTTAATTTCTCGAGTGACAAGTTTGCATAACATGTTATGCTTACAGAGCAAGATTACAGGATATTATTAGATTAGCATGAAGTAAAATCCAAAAGAAATTTTAGTTCGACAAAATGGGAATCATTTATTAATAAAATTGCACATTTATTTATGTTTAATTCTTGCCACTCATTTAATATTTATACTATTTTTTGTTTTTGGTAAAATAAGACTTTTTAGTATTTGAATATATTTTTATCCTAACAAACACTTTTTGCTACAGAAATAAAGCTTCCTTAAGTTGCATCTTCAAAATAGTCCTTTGCACATATATGGTCCAATGAAGCTCCAATCTTGAAATGCTTCTGCAATATATCATCAATAAATATGTATTTGATTTTTAATATTATTTAAACCTTTTTTTTTTTTTTTTTGCATATGCGAGATACAATGTTTCAAAACTGCTTTCCCTAAATGGATGATGAATGAACAAGATATGATAATTAGATAAGATAAACATAATTTGATCATGAAGATATTAAAACAATAATAAGCCTCATCAGTATGTTTTTGAATCTGAACAGGAGTTCAAATTAAATTCTTTTGAATCATTTCATATATAATATATTATAGGGAATGTTTTATAAAAATTTAATTGAAAATGCAAAATTAAATATGTATGAGAAAGCAGTTTTTTACTTGCATATAAGGACAGGTAATAAGATTCCCCCCTTTCGAATGCAGCTGGCAAACACTTAGACAGCTTGATGTTGGATGCCTTAACGCAAGCGCTGCACAGATGTTACTCACTTTGCATCACCCAGGGGGCGCGTGTCACTTGCAGATAAGCCACAGACTCGGAGTAACAATGCCCCCGCAACGCTCTACGATCCTATTAGACTGGGACCTACGGTTTAAAGTCGATTCCAAACCACTACAAACATCCATAGCACCGCCGGGACTCGAATCCAAAACCTGTGGTACCGAGAGCTAGCCACTTGGCCATTCAGGCCCTGGTAATAAGGTAAATATTTAAGAAAATTAACCATAAATTATTTGGTGAATTGCTGATTTCAAATTATATGTGAAACATAATTGTGAAATTACAAAATATTTAAGTATTAATGGCATATAACTTGTTGTTAACATCAATGTTCAGACTTATGTACTATAATTTTTTGCCTATAACCTATGGATTATAAGCAAAAAAACTTTAACAATTCGAGGTGCTACTAATAGGTCTATTCTTACAATCAATGGAGAATTTTTTTCTGGATATTTCATAAAATAAATTCTATAAGATTACTAAAACTTTGTGTAAAAGAAAGTTTAAAAACCATAAAAGTTGTGTGAAATGAAAAGGATATAGACCTTTATAAAATTGCAACATGCCTAATACAGTCTGTGTTGGTAGATAAAAAAAAGGTCTGGAATAAAGTCAAAGACAAGAATGAAAATTGATCAGCCCATTTAAACTGGGAAGTTTCTTGTTTCCAACAAGTTGCGTTTCAATATCTTCACTCATTTTGTCTACTCTTCCGCTAACAGTTTTGTTACATGTCTTTGTCATCTTTTTCCAGAATTGTTTTAAAAAATGTCGATACTGATGGTTTCTCTTATAGTAACATTTTTCCAAAATTTTGGAATGAGTAAAGTAATTTGATAACTATACAAGATAACGATTGAGGTTGTAGTATAAACAGTAAATTAGACTTTAATGTTGCCCTTTTTTTTAAAATTTTTCCTATTAAGTTTAAAAGTAATTCAAATCTAAATTAATATAAGTACTATATTTTGAGCTTCAAATACATTTCAAGTCAATCTTGTTTCATTGATTAACTGGTGAAGTATTATTGGCACAAAGGTGACCGTCATCAGGTTGAAATCAATTTTTAAATATTCCTTTGAATATTAATAATTTTTTTCTTGCCTCCATTACTCATCTTACTACAGGTTGAAATTAAAATTGAATTAAAAATTAAAAATAAAGCATGTGTCAAAATTAACTTAAAGTAGAATAAAGAAGGAAGGTAAGGAAAAGTAGAGTAAATGTAGACTAAAAAATACATATTTAAATGTAGATGAAATATGTATCACACTGTAAAATAACATAATTTTTCCATGTGACAAATTTTTCTGGAAAACATGTTATACGCTACTGAAAAAATAAAAATATAATACAAATACTTAACACTATATATTAATATACACTTAATATATGAAAAGTGTTTTTTTCTTCTTGTCACAAAAGTCTGTACCAATTAATAATTTTTTGTCAACTAAAATTATTAATGGTGCAAAACATATATTTTTATAAATCAATGGGATTTTTACAACAGCTTTAATGAACACTTATTTCAAATCAACACAGATGAATCTTCTTTTAACTCTTTACATTTGACAAGCGTCTCTCAGTTGTCCCTGAATGTACCAATGCAGTTTGAGTGGTCATCATATGGTTACAATGGTTTGCACTTGGAAGAGGTATCAGAATAAATTTTTGTGATTTCACCATTTTTTTAAAAAAGGTTGTGGGTACCAAAATTTTTTTAATAAATATTTCAAAAATTATTCAACAAGGAGATCCTAAAGAAAAGCATGCTATTTTTATCAGACAATTTGTGTATACTAGTTAAATCACAATAGACGGTTGTTTTAAACTCTGGAAGAGTTCATTTTCGAAATGCTCCCTTAAACAATCAGATTGCCCCTGTGAGAAGCGAGGACTACATTGGGAAACACTTGCATACGGCAGAACCATATAGCAGAATCCTTATCCTGCTTATCATATATTTTCACCATAATGAGGATGGCAGAAAAATGACTAGATAAGAAACTTTAGTTATGCACAAATTGTGATATATATTTATGATATTTAATCATGTTTATATTTTCATTGATGATTTACATATAAAATAAGTACTATTGAAATTATATTTCTAATTTACAGAAAAAGAAATGTCACATTTAATTAAAAATGGAAACAAAGACAATTGATGGATTTTCTAAGTTATCGAAATTCATAGACCTCTTATAAAATCTGTATGTTTTAAAATCTTCTTGCTATTCAAGAAATAAGGTTGAAGATGCTTTAAAACAAGAGTGAAAATTTTATTTCACACTTACTTTATGTTGGCACAAGTAGGACAGGAATAATTTTGTATACAGAGTTTGAAAAGCTAAACCAACTTTACCTTTAGGATCAGAGACTTGCTGTGGTTTTTCAGCTATTTCTTCTTCTCTAGCAGCTAATCCTGCCCAGTTGATCAGCATGCACACAACTTCTTTGTTGAACAGCTCATCCAAATCCTTCTTGTCCCTAGTCAAGATGCGAACACTCTCTAAGCAGGTGACTTGAGTTCCAGGATACTGGGACATGCGCTGGAGGAATATTGACAACAGCCTCTGCAAGAAAAGAAATATGCATAATAATTTACAAGTTCAATATCTTGCATATATATATTTGAAAGATGAATTGAACCTGTAAATTATTTATATATATATATACTAATGATGTATTTAATTGGATTATAGATTTATTTATAATTAGGGGATTTTTCTGTTTATTCCATCATAAGATTCACAGAATACAAAACAGACATAAATAAAAGCAAAATATATCCATTAATAGGCTAATAATCACCTTAATTTTATATATAATAAACACAAATTAATTATTAAAGGTAGGTGGCAATAAATCCTTGTATGACCAAAAAGATATATATATCATTATCACAATTTATACAAATATGAAATTTGTTTTATAATTGACTGTCTCTGAAACAATGTGAATTTTATATAATTCAAAATGTCCTATGGGCCCTCACAATTAAAATACAAAAAAATAATATTGTATTGTAAACATATATCTTAATTTTATGAAACTTTAAAAATGATCACCTACCCATTTTCTTAAAAAAAAAAAAAAAAAAAAAAAAAAAAAAAAAAAAGAACTTCATAGGTATGTAATTCTGCAGTGAAAAAAAAATATTTTTAAATAATTTTCTTCTTTTAACTATTTTATTAAAATTTTTTATAAAAAACATTCACTGACATTTAAAAATATTTTAGTTTAAAACATATTAAATTTTCTCAAAGAATTCTAATTAATTGTTTATTTAAACAAAGTTAATTCATATTTTTACCATTTATTTCAAAATGATAATAAAATGCTCAGCTGTTTTTTTTAATATTTTGGAAATTAAATAACAATGAGGCTTTTAAGATATATTTCTGAAGAAACATTTTTTAAATTTGGATTATCTGAAAATTCAATTATATCTATATTTTCCTTCTCTGTGTCTGTAGAAAATGCTTATACTAAACCCTGATAAAGAAATACTCAAACAATTATTAAATGGGCACGACTTTCAAATTTCATAAACTCTAAAAATAGTTAAGTGTTTCAAGACTTTAACAAAAAAAAAAAAAAAAATTTTTACTTTTCTTAATCTATTCATTGATTTTTAATAAACACAATATTGAATTTCAATGCATTTAAAGAATCTATTAAGTCAGAGAAATCATACCTTCTTATGAGAGTTCCATTTCTGGAATAGAAACTGACTGGGCATTCTGGAAAAATAATTTTAAAAATTTATGTACAATGAATTAATTTTACTTCAAACATGTAGGTTTTTAAAAGATAATTCAATACTGCCTTATTATTTTACGACCCCTGTTATTTAAATGATACTAACATGATTGCTGTTTTCTCGTGAATGTCTGACTGTAATTGACACACAATTAGAACAGCAGATAATTTAAAGCACAGACAAAACATAAAAAACAATATAATAGTTAACTATAGCTTGGCATAAAATAGTTTGCTTTATAAATAGTTCTTTTATTTATTTACAATTATTATCAATACCTCCTCATTAATACCTTTTGTTTCATTTTTTAGAAAGTAGATAACCTTCTAATAAAAATGATAAAAAAAATAACATTACCATTTAAACAATTTTTTGTATAAATGCTACGCAACAGATGAATGCTATTCAGTACCTGACAGGAAACAGACAAAGCTTACAATTTGATGCATAAAAATCAGGCATTGATTGAGTTTCATTATTTCTATTAATACTAACTTTTTGATCAATAGAAAAGTTGTTTCATCAAATATAGACTTAAAAGAGGATAAATAGGACATAAAAAAATGAATAAAAATTTTCAAAGCAAAATAAAATTTATAATGCATATTATTTCAATTATTGCAATATTGTCCTTCAGTATTACCATAGTTTCTATAGAACAAAAAATGATTTTCACAAAAAAAAATAATTTAAATTTCCATTTCAGAAGTGGATATGTGCAACGCTCCACAAACATTGTGATGGCTAATTTCTGATAAAAAAAAACATGTACGCTAGTTCGACCCTCGATTGTATGGAAATATAAACATTCGATTTAAAGGCGGAAAGAGATGAATCAATTACTTGTCAGACAGATGCGGCACAAAGCAATTATTAGAAAGAAAAAAAAAAAAAAAAAAAAAAAAAACTACATTCATTTTCCTTTTGATATTGTGTAATTTAAAATTTTAATTTTTTTATTGCAACCAAAATTTCTACTAAATGACATTTACACTCCTATGATGGAGCTCTTTTTGAATCAGTCCGACTTAGTTGCTTGCCAATTTTCCATACAATCGGTGGCTGAACTACACACAATATATATATACATGCTTTGTATATATGTGGATATTATATATACACATGCATACATATATTTACACACAGTAGTGTGTAAATTTATGCATGCAATAGCATATCTAAGCATGTTAGAGCATTCATTAGCATATATGTATATATATATATTAGATTTTCAAAATAAATGATTAAAAATTAAAAAAAAAAAAAAATTATATTAAAAAAGTTCCTTTGCACGAACATCTTTAGAAAATCTAAGAATCTTTTTACATCTTAGAAAATGCAATCAGCTATATAAAAAAAAAACTAAAAACTGAAATTTAGAAAAATAAAAAATTCAACAATTTCTTTTCATCAAAAATTATAATAGTATTTTTACTGGTGAATTATATAAAGTTAAATAACATTCCAGGAGTGTTTTATCAATGATGCTTTCATTATTTTAAATTAGTTGACAAACAACCTTATTAAGAATATTTATTAAGGACCTATTTAAGAACTTTGTGTTATATAAATGTACTTCATATATTTAAAAGTAAATTAATTATACTCTATTAATTATGCCTTGTTATTAAAATGGATTAACATAAATTAATATTTTAATTATCCAAGATATTATCTTTTAATATTTCTTGAACATGCTTTTTACAAATTTTAGTACAAAAATTCTCAGTTATTAATAAAATATCAAAGCTTATTTTTTAAAATTAATTAAAAAAAAATAAAGTAGCAATATCAACATAAATAATCATTAACATCAGAGTAGTGAAATATCTAAATAATTGTGAATAAAATCTGAGAAACTTTGTGGAACAGTTTTTTTTTTTTTTTTTTTTAAACAGGTTATATACAATTGAAGAAACAAGTCTAAGAAAGAGTAAAATAAAAAATTCTACCCAAGTTATAAAAATGAAAATTAGAATAAATTGAAGTGCTTGTAATGAAACTTGTGCATATTGCTGCCATGCATCACTTCCATATCGTCAGTGTGTTTAAGAAATAACTTTTATGCAATATGATGTCGAATTCCTTTCGTTCTCAAAACAAAAACTACATAAAATCCACTATTATTCAAATTGCACGAAATTTCTTGTAAAATAATCTAGTGAGTGAACTAAGTAACCTTACGATAATCACAATAATTTTATTAATAACAATAAAAAGATTATAAATTAAAAGCCATAGTTTTAAAAACAAACCGGTACTTATTATTGTTGGATTTGATTTCTATGATAAAAGCAATGCAGCTAAAGAAATTACTCTTGCAATATTTAATTTTGTTCTATTTTTCAATTATGAAGTGTAATGTATTCAAAACTTAGCGTTAAATTATGAGATCATATTTTAAATTTTTTTTTTTTCATATTACGTAACTACACATTAACACTTTGTAAATCACATGGCAATCGAATCTAATGGTAAGAAATAAAACTTACTTTTTATTAAAGTCTAATAAATATTCAATAAATTGATTTTCAGAATAAGCTTCAATTTTTTTTAATGTAATTTCGTCCATTTCGACAAATGTCAAATGTCTACTTTTGTTATTGTCTGGTAGGTGAAATCGGGTTGCAGTTAGGAATTTCATAGAATGTTCGATTTCATCCTGTTTCGGTTTTGATTTCTCTGTAGATTCTCTGCATTGAGAGCGTCTCAATATAATATAGGTCCATTAATATTGTTTTTTTTATATGCCAAACCTTTGCAGTTATTTTATTCAGTGTAATATAAAGGTAAGGAAAGGTTTTAGTAATTAATACGTTTTGAATTCATAGCAAAAAAAAAAAAAAAAAAAAGTAGTTGAATGACGTTGTTAAGAAATATTAAGAATAAAACAATACAAGATTACTGCAGCTGAAAGTTACCATTGCTGGAAGTTTGAATGATTGAGTTAATTAAGTATCATATTATAGTTAGGGTGATATTGAATAGTGTGAGAGTCTATTGATTCGGAGCAGTTATTATGGATGACAAAATTTATAATGTAACATGTAGTTTTGAGAACTATTTTCAATACATTATCTGAGGTTTCTGAACTTAGTCCTTATTCAACAGATCCCCCAAATAGGAGCTGAATAATATTAGTAAAGGACATATCATTCGTTTAAAACGTAGAACTTTATGTGAGAGATTATAGAGGAAACCTTCCTATGAGTGCGAAGCTGAAGTGAATCCTATTGTAGAATTTTTTGGAATGTACTTGATATTACTCAGAAATTTAAGCTCACTGTTCTACAATTAACTGAAGATATTTTATTCCTTTTTTTTCAATTTATGAGACCATCAAATAAATAAAGTAATAACAAAATTCAAATAAAAAATAATAAGGTACGTTTCTGGATATTATTGCTAGAAATTCTCTAATAAATCAACTAGTCTTCAAAAGTTAAAAAAATTCTTTGACGTGTTTGATTGCAAAGTTCACAATACTACTTTGTATAGGTGCCAGAGAATCTTCAACAAAAGTCAAAGAAAGCTTCAAAGTCAATCGAAAAAATATTCAAGTACCGTGATCCTTTTGAAAAATACCCCAAAACAGAAAACGATTTTTAATAGTCTCTTTAGGAAAAAAACTTTTGAAGAAAAGGGAGGATTCAAATTTTTAATTTCCTTACACTCTAAGATGGGTTGTAAAAAATATGAATCCTCTTTTCATCAACACAAAAAAGGAAAGAGGATATTGGAGGGTTAAATTTTTTTCAATTTCCTTACACGCCGAGATTGCTTTCTGCGTTAATAAAAAAGTTAAACCCCAGGATATTCTTTTCATTGTTATATAGATGAAAAATTGATCCTGAGAGATCCATTTTTAATTCCTTACATGCCGAGATTGGCTCTTTGTGTTTATAAAAAAAATGAACCCTTAGGATCCTCTTTTTCCTTTTCATTTACATGAAATGGAAAAGAGAATCCTGAGGGTTCCAATAGTTAGTTTTTCTATATGTCAAGACTCTCTGTGTGCATAAAAATGAACAGGGCCCTCTTTTTGCCTTTCATCTAAAAAAGGAAAAAAGGGAGTTTTGTTATAATTTTTGTGTGTGTGTATTACGGAAAAAAAAAAAGATTTAATTTTTTTTTTATTTTACACATAAATTTAAACGAACAATGGATACAAAAGCAAGTTTTTGTTTACATATCATGGGTAGTATTTCTTTTTTTCTATATAAATTTAATTTCTAAAATAAATTTCTTTCCTGAGCAAATGTATGCCCAAAAGAAAAGTTGAACTTCATTAGATACATGTTGTCGTTAATCTTAAATCCCTTATGAGTGCCCGAGTTTTTCAAATGTCGGCCGGGTCTATTGAGTAATCTCTGGCATACCTTTTTCCCACTGACATTGGGAAATAAAAAACATACAATTTCTGTGAGTCCAGCAATACTCGTTTGATATTGTCTAAGATTTTGCATTTTTGACTTATCTAAATATCTATGAAAAATGCGTGCATATTTAGGCTCCATAAAGGTAATGAATGCAATTTTAGGGTCAGTTTTTCTAATGAATTCTTCTTTTTTAGAATATTGGATGCGGATCCATGATGAGATACTTGAGTGGGAAAGATATCCACAACGAGCAAGAGGAAAATGCAGACGAGCTAGATGAAGCTAACAGGATGAAGAGGGAAGAACATGAAAGGCTTTATACCGTCAGATCACGTGGGAGAAACTTAAACTCGGAAAAACTTTGGTAAGCTTGCAAAAAGAAATGCAAACTAGACGATACTAGGAATGAAATCCAGTATTAAAAAAAGTCCATGGGAATAGAAAAGAATGACATTGGCTGTTGAAAGTATTCTTTAGACGCATAGAGAAAGAACCAAATATGAAACAGTGACGAAATAATTCCTCTCCACAGTACACCATTTGTATTCATATGGCATTTTTTGTCACTGTTTATTCCAGCACAGATGCATAATTCTCTTGAAGAGCCATCGTTGCTAAAATGTCCGATTAGAAAAGAGCTTGGATTTATAACTCTAGATGAAAAAAAAAAAATTAAAAAAAAAAAAAAAAAAAAAAAAAAAAAAAAAAGAAAAAAACAAAACAAAAAGTTGTAAGACACATAGTGCAGCCTAAACAGAAAAAACTTTTTCACTCGACAAGAAACAGAACACGACCAGAAAAACTGTTAAAACACTGTTCAAGTGGCGTGAAAAAAAAAATGTTCTCTGCTCACTATAAGTGTTTTGAAACTCTTTACTTCTTCTTTTCTTAATAAATGATGGGCTTCACCCTATGAACATGCCGTCTTCTGCAATTTTCATCGGTGACGCTTGCAAAACATGCATTCTCCTGCTTATTGTGGAGCAGAATCGTTTTCATATTTTTGAGCTTGTGAAAAGATATATCTTCCGACATGTTTTCGAAATGCATTTTGGTAGCCATGTCTGTTTAGTATAAGGTACACACACTCATCAAATTTATGTCATTGAGAAAAATTTGTTGAATTGAGGATCTCGATATACAGAGTACGATACCCTTCCATTGATGAACTATACCTTTCGTTTCGAATGCGCACTACACTCTTTGGGAAAAAAAGTTTGATGTGTGGGACACGTTACGGGGTTTCATCATCTCTGAATGTCTAAGAGATGCATGATGATGATGTTTGCGAGTATTTTTGTCTCGGGAAGGCATCTGATATAGAAATCCAGGTTACAAAGTTCTTTTAGAGCTTTCCAAATTACAAGGTAGATAGGTCCTGCATCAGAGACAGAAGTGGGTGAATGACAGGACGAATCTCTAAAGGGACAAGTATCTGATTCAGGTTCTGAAGCGTCATCGACCTGGAGTGAAGAGATAAGTTATCTTCCAGTGGATGCCAGAAAAGCAGGCAAAAACTACTGTTGGAGACAAAGGAAATTGGCAGATACTTTATAGGTTGCATGAAAAATATAAAAATGTTCAACTAGAAAAACTTTGTGGGAAGAAAGAAAAAAATTTTTTTCTTTTGTCGTTTTCTTCTGTCTTGAGTTTGACTTGAATGGAAATTTTTTTTCTTTCACTTCCAATCTTTAAAACGATTTTTTATACTCTCATTTTTTCAACTTGTCAATAAGTGATTCAAATACTTTCCGTCGGGGCTGGATTATTTTCTTGTATTTGATCAGTTTTGGTGTTTCAACTCTCAAATGCTCTCCTTCCTTGTCATTTCTCATTGCCAAGGTTAGTGCTTCTTTTTTTCATGAAAAAAAAGCGGCATCCTGTCCACACTCTCATAAAAGTGTAGACAAGATGCCTGATTTTTTTGTCATTCTTCTCGTGTAAAGATTATTCTAAACGGATTCGCGGACATGTTCCCACACGTCCTTGAGTTGCAGCTTCAGTAACTCGTCCCCTTCTCGTCTCTCCAGGTACCGAGCCCAGGCGAAAGCTTGCTGCAATGGGAATCATCTTCAACCAAGTAACCCTTTATCATCCTTCGTAAACTGCACAGAGGATGTTGGCAGTTCATGATACTTAGGGCAATCCTCCAGTACTTCTGATTTTGCCCTAACAAGACTGCCCCCCCGTGTGGCTAAGCTACGGGGACAAGCTCCGTGCCCGTATAGGCGAAATGACAATGGCCTACGAATACAACGTTACTAATGTAAACCATTTTAAAAATCAGGAAAAAATATTCGCGATAAATGAGAGAAAAGCAGACTAAAAGAGTCCATTGAGAATTGGACGTTGGATCCTCACTGGATATTTATATAGACGTTAAATCTTATTCATGATCATATCATATCATGCATATGTTGGCATGTGATGAGTTAATCTCTAGTCACTCACGTGATACGATAACATGCGATAACGAAACACGTAAAACGTGATATAAATTAGTGAGCTCAAAGAAAATGAATTATAGCATCCTGGAGACAGCTTTATAAACCATATTATTTCTGCTTGTTAGATGATTGGATCCAAATCAAAGATCCATTCCAGTTAGGCAATAGAGATGGGAAAATCGTTAATCGTTTATGTTAATATAAATTAAATTTAATTTTAACCATTAAATTTAACACTCCTTAAGCATATTTTTGCATAATGCATGAATATGTTATGCATATGAATACCAATCGCGTTTATTTGGATTGCTACATAAAATGTATTTATCGGGAGGGAAAGACAAGTTACGTTGTTAACCACGAGAAATGTCGCGTTTTTGCTTGACACTTTCTGCATCCAGCAATTGCATTGATGTTTTTTTCTTCTGCAGAAATTTTTTAACACTGAAAATCACATGGACGCTAACACTTCTAGTTGCCAACTTTGAAAGTGACCTTTCTTAGTAACATTCTTTGAGACATTATCGCGGTTTGGCACTTTTTATGTGCTTAAAAGAGTTACTCTATTTATTTTTTTTATCTGGACACATATTTTTCTGGAATACCACAGGCAGCACTAATGCATTCTTTGAGAACCATTGCAATAGAGTCAAAACCTACTTGAAGAAAATGAAGAGCCCACTACTGAAGAGCAGGCATAGGTTTCATAAGCTCGAATGTTGTTTGTTCCATTATTAAAATGAAATTATTAACAATTTAATTTAAAATATTTGTAAACTGCTCCTTTCATTTAAAAATTCATCAAATTTTTCTAATAAAAGCTTCTCGAAAGTAGCCTGACAAACGATTTATTTATCTATAGGCGAGTACGTAATAGTAATCGAAAAATAATAAATAAAATCTCTTTTAGAATAAATTGTAAAGTCCCTTTTTTTGCATTGCAAATTGTAAAACCCTTCTTTTCGAAAAGTAAGTTTTAAAACTTTAAAAGTAAGTTTACACTTTTAAAGAAAAGTAAAAAGTAAATTTAAACTTTTTGAAATAATAAATTGTAAAATCCCTTTTTTGAATTATAAATTGTAATATAATAATTGCAAGTCGAATAGCAATTGCAAAATGACTTTTCTAATAAAAATTGTAAAAACTCTTTTTCGAATACTGAATTGTAAAATTCCTTTTTTTGATTATTGTATATGTATATAAGAACTATAAACGACTTTTTTTGCCCCTATTTGTCTGGTTGGCAAGAAGGGTAAATTGTCTTATCCATACAACGATTGTAAAACAATTGCTTCATTTTTTAAAATTTTGTATATATTTAGATTACATTTTTCTCTATATTTTTCATATTTATTATATGAATACAAAAACTATTTTTGATATTTTGCACCTTATAAGTCAATAACGTATGCTATATTGATTATTTTTGTTTGATATTAATTTAAATAATTTATCAAGAGTAATTTACAATTCCTTTATTTTTGGGGAAGGGAAATTTATCTGAGACATTTATGATCCATAAATATCCTTATATAAATATAAAAACTGAGCATTTGTCTTTTCGAGGAAATAATTGGATAAAAGGAGCCAAGTGGCGACTTAGCGCCAAATCTATTACAGAAAGGGATATGCCTCAACATTCTGTTGCATTCAAATAGGATAGCTGTGCGTTGCAAAAAAAAGCACTGTGCTGCTATTGCACTATTGCTGTACACAATTGCTGTACACAATTGCTGGATCTTTTTGGAATATTAAATTGTAAAAATCCCTTCTTGGAATACTGAAATATAAAATATCTTTTTCCAATAGTAAATTGTAAAACTCTTCTTTTCGAAAAGTTGTAAAATTCCCTTTTTGAAATAGTAAACTATAAAATCCCTCTTTCGAATACTAAATTGTAAAATTCCTTTCCCGAAGAATAAATTGCAGTATAGTAATTGTAAAATCCCTTTTTCAGTTACTAAATTGTAAAAACCCTTTTTCAGTTACTAAATTGTAAAATCTTTCTTCTATTACTAAATTATAAAATTTCCTTTTCCGAAGAATAAATTGCAGTATAGTAATTGTAAAAATCCCTTTTCAGTTACTAAATTGTAAAATCCCTTTTCAGTTACTAAATTGTAAAATCTTTCTTCTATTACTAAATTATAAAATTTCCTTTTCCGAAGAATAAATTGCAGTATAGAATTGTACTGCATTATAAAATTCCTTTTCAGTTGCTAAATTGTAAAATTTGTTATAAAATTTTAAATTGTAAAACTCTAA
Source organism: Caerostris extrusa (assembly GCA_021605095.1). Lineage (NCBI taxonomy): Eukaryota > Metazoa > Arthropoda > Arachnida > Araneae > Araneidae > Caerostris > Caerostris extrusa. The sequence continues at coordinate 99,091 of BPLR01018218.1, read as the reverse complement.
TTTTTTTTTTATTTATTATTTTTTTTTTAGAAATAGCAAATTTTAAATTTCTGTTTTCGGATACTAAATTATAAAATTTCTTTTTCGAAATAGTAAATTGTAAAATGTCTTTTACGAAAACTAAATTGTAAAATCCCTTTTCGATTAGTAAATTGTAAAATACCTGTTTTGTATATTAATTGCAGTTGCATTTTCTCGAATACTAAAGTGTAAAATCCTGTTTAGTGTGTAACAGGACATTTATAGGGTTGCCGAGAAGGGACAAATACTGAAATATTAAATTACTAATTGTGTAAATTACTAAATTGTGAAATCCGTGATTTCGTTGAAAGCCGCGTTTTAAAGGTGTTCGCGTACCTTAAATTCTTTTCGAACATTATGGGTGCGTCACAAGATGTACAACCTCCATTGAATTCAATGTATTAACAGTCTGTGAATTTTTGGTTTTGTAATAGTAATAATAATAATAAAGATTTTTTTTTCGTTTTGGATGATCTCAATTCCTGATTTTTGAGGGCTACGCTATTGAATTCGAAGAATTTTTATGCATGTATGCACTTCTTAAGTGAGACAAAATAATTAAATTTTCTTATAAAAACTTCATTTTCATCTTATAATTCCATTTTTAAGAAATAAAAAAAAAAAAATCATGTAAGTTTTTAAAATTCAGTTCATTTTGTTTAATACTAGCTTATTATTAGCCATTTTTTTAGTTTTACTCTTATAATCAAATTAATCAAATGCACTGTAAAAATGAAATGGCTCATTCTTGCACGAATACAAAAACATAAAAAAATATAAAATCGAATTCCTTAAACGAGCGACGCCAGACGTTCCCGCCTCATGGGTGCACATGGGGTTGGACCACAACTGGGCAGTCGAGTCAGAAGTCAGTAAGAAAATTCGATTCTTTTAAAAAAATAATGTATAAGTTTTTAAAATTCTAAAAATCAATATTAAAATGAAATGACAAGAAGGCTATTGAGTTGTGTGCTCCAATAATGCAATCTTGTAGTAAAAACTTTAGCAGCATGTCAAGTGAGAGACTTTTTCTCAGATCCGACATGAAACGAGAAGTTATTCCGTTACTAAGATTCAATGCATTTGGCGTGTCATTAGAATATACCATTTCGCTTTTTCTTGTCTAAAGTGAATCTAGAGTGCTCTGCAATCTGTTAAGTACTCTTACTTTTTTTTTTATTAGATGTACATATTTTTTGTAAGCAAATTTTGACCGCAAGGATGTCTTTTAAGGATTAAGGCAATGATATCTTTAAGCAAATACAACCCTTTTCAAGTTGTAAAAACTACTTTGTTCATTGAAAAACGTTTTTACCTATGAGGTCGTCCAATTTTCTTAACCAGTTAGAGTAAAGAGTACGTAAATTTACTGTATACAAAATTCAACTTTTGGCCATTTCCCCTCTTCCCATTGAACGTTTCTGTGAGAATGAATAGAACACGAAATAAACACACACTTCTTTTGCAAACAACATTTAATACAACATTTAATGGAAGGGGTTTTACATACAATTTGCTTGAGGGGAATGCAGTTCAAAACACACCTTACGATGGATGCACACAACAATCTTTTTTTTTTTAACATGAAACAAAACTATCTCCCCAAAGTGACTTGAACAACTCTCTTGGTGAGAGCCAACAAACGACGTTTGTATACCCAATTTTAACTGACGCTCAGGTCTGTACTATTCCGGGAGTATTTAATACACTTGATTAAATACGATATACTGCAGCTGAAAGGATAGGGTATTTATATGCGAAAGAAAATATATGCAGGATCTTTAATTGTTACTGTTGTTAAATAAACAAGACAATGCGTAATGAATGCAACTTTAATTTAGGTGATTTTTCGCTCGGGATGATTGATGCACTTGTTGAGAAGAGGCCCGTTTGCTGGCATCACAATCAGGTATTGGTTTAGGTACACATGGGAATGGAAACTCGGAAATTCACACACATCAATTGCAGGGTTTGTTACATTCAAAGCCGGTTTTAAATTCCCTCGCCCTATTTAAATGAAGATAATTTTTCGAATGTTTCAAAATGAATGCTTGCGAAAAAAATAAATAAAATAATAAATTTCACTTTCAATAATGAGTTCTTGGAACCGATGTGAAAATAATACATAAATTAAACATTTTTAAAATTTTAAAAATTGATATACTATTCGTTTAGCAGCGACGAATGTCACTACCTCAAAAAGGATAAACTGTTTGGTTTCTATATTAATTGATAACATTTGGCGACACATTGTCCACGCCTCCAAAGACGAATCAAATCTTCTGTGGAAAAGAAGCCTCAAAGCAGAGGAATGCTTGGTTTAGCTAGCAAAACATAAATCCAGCCGATACAAGGGTTTAGTTCTTATTTTGTGCAGAGTTTTCATAAAATGAACTTCGTCCTTTCAAGAGACAATACCGGTACCCGAACCAAAAAAAAAACCATTTGAGGGAGAGCTTCTCTCCAATAAGCAATGGAAATTTATATTCATCAAAAGTATCTGTGAGAGGGCAAGCGATGTAGAATTTTTTAATGGTAAAAACCTTTGTCCAAATCGAAGTTTAGGGGACACGGGAATCTTTTCAGTCATCGGGGATAAGTTGTCAGGCATGGTAAGCCGAAGTTGTAGATTTGAGAGATCCATTTCAAGTATAGTCTGACCACGGATCGTCCATCTTTTTAATAATTAATGAATTTTGATTACAAAAAAAATTAAAATTTCATTGCAGCTAAAATCTCTTTTAAGCTCATTCCCTGTGGACGCCACTCTTTTTGGATCCGTCAGATTCGGGCCCTTCCAGATTTCCACACGACTCGGTGGTCAGACTCTGGGTTCAAGACTCGTGAATCCAATGGGAAAGAGGATATATTTTGTTCATTGCTGGTAAAAATGATATGACCATTATTAAAAGGGCAGCAGGGTGAGAATTTTCGGTGGGAAAAAATGTATTCCTCGCTGATGGGATGTATAAAAAAAAAACGAGCATCATTTTTGATTAAAATGGATGCTTTTACAATGGCAGTTCTATTTATAAACTCTTTCAGGAATTCACATATTTTAAAATGGTAGTTTTCTTAAATTATTTTCTACTGCTTACCCATTCATTCCTTCGTGGGTTTCTTGTGGTCATTAAAATTTAAATATAAAGATGCAATTTGCCATTTGTAAATAAAAATGTTTATAAATAGGCATTATAGGGTTTATAATTAACACGCTATAGAGTTCATAATATAGTTTATATTAATTTATAGGTTTTACAATACACTTCTAATAGGATTTATTATAATTGTATCCGTTTATTATAATTTTTACTATTTATAATAAAATCAATTATAAATTGGCGTTATGTAGACTTATAAGCGATTGCCAAAACATTCTAAGCGCATTTTAACGATTACCAAACGATATTCTCGTATTTTGAATTGAATCCTTTTCTATCCGTTACGCAACATTGCATTTTTATCAAGTAAGAAAGTAAGAAAATTCCATTTTTAAAAATATACTTGATCCCATTAGTGACTTTATGAAGCATCACAGGTAGATTTAAAAAACAAAAAATTAAACTCGTAGAAATATCTTTAAATTTCAGATGCAGACGTCAACAGGATGAATTTTACACGAGGATACAAATGACAAATGGTTCCCAAACATGGTTCCCTTAGGAGGCAGGATCAACGGGGGCACATTTGGAGGGGGTAGTAAAATACTAGTGCTTGATACTAGTACATAGTAAAATAAGTAAATATTAGTACACTTAGTAAAATATAAATAGTACACTTAGTAAAATAAGTAAAATATTAGTACACTTAGTAAAATAAGTAGGCGGTCAGAGAAGAAAATTTAGAAGCCTTTTCCACTTCTTGTGTAACATTACAGGCGAACGCAGGAAATGAAAGTTATAAACATAGAACAGCACCGTATATTTCCATTTTTAGAATTTGTTCTGTAGCTCATATTGCAGAAAATGTAGACATTTTGCCAAATATAGGAAGCTCTTATGTCTTTATTTATATTTCGCGAGCTTATGAAAAATATTAAACTAAATGAATCATTCGTTTTTATGAAACTGAGTTGTTTTATTTTCGAAATGATTTATAGTTGCCCAGACACATATAACACGCACAAAAAAAAAAAAAAAAAAAAAACCAAATCCTAATGTCAATGAAATGTGCGCCTGGCTAATGGAAAAGTACCACAGCAGAAATAATAATGGAATGCCGTATATAGTCAGCTCATAAGAATGGCAATGGAAAAGATGCAAAGATACTTTAATCCTTTAACTTTTTGGATTTTTTTTTTTTCCTTACAAGACAACAAATGAATAGAAATATTCTGCTATCTACAGATAAGGTTACCAGAGCGATAACTATCGTCTTGGGCGAAATTTGATTAGGTACTATTGCCACCCATTGTACCTGCTTGGTAAAACGCCATGGCAGCATGTTCGCAATGATGCCCTTTTGGACAACAAATTGCACACGTGATCTAATACATGTTCTCCGTGATGGCGATATGTTTGAACGTTTTGGGAATTTTTCATTTTTTTTTTTTTTTTCATTTCGGCTTCTAAATGGGTTTAAAACTTTGGATCAATTTTTTATTTTGATTTCCAGATAAATTTTGAACTTTAGATAATTTTTAAGAAATTATTTTTTTCATTTCGGTCGCATTTCTTCTTTCGGTCGCGCCTTATGTTAACGGGGAGAATGAAACCGACCGCAAAAAGGGTGATTCCTGACAAACATGCCAGATCAAAGAATTCACTTTCTTTGATGGCAGCGCAACAGTTTCATACATCTGATTTAGGATTAATTTTTTCGTATTTTTCGAAATTTTTATTTTCATATAATCCGTCTTTATCTTTATTTTCTGTGTGTCACACGAATTTTAAATAGGGTTGAAGTTATTACATAACTCTTATGATTTCAGACCAAGTCAATTCTTACTTTGATGTTTCCCTGTCTCTCTTATTTTATATCTCTTTTGTTATGTCATTGTGTTCTTTTACATCTGCCATTTATTTTATGTTTTGATACTCGGGTTTCTAGGAAACTTCAATGAAAAAAAAAAAAAACCTTCAAACTATTTATTTGCATAAAACAACACTTATTTTGCAATTCCTACTATTAGTTCGCGCTCTCCCTATATATATCTTGTTCACATTTTTAATCGTTCATAAAATACTTTTTATTCATCCACTCCAGCTGAAATGCATTTTTTTTAACTTGTACTGGATGACACTTGATGTGAATACCGTTTTTTCAAATATCAATTCATTCACCAAATTTAATTAATTAATTTTACATTTTTTTAGATTTAAGTTGCATACATCTAATTATAGATGGCGCCAGATGTAAGAGGAAAATTTCAACTTTATTTGTAAAGGACTTTTCTGCAATAGAGAGAAAAAAAAAAAGTAAGAATTGACTTAAAATTTTTTCAATTCCTTCTATTAGCTCACACTCTCCCTCTATATATCTAATTCAAATTTCCAATCGTTCATGAAATACTTTATATTCATCCACTCGAGTTCAAATGCATTTTTTTTGAACTTGTACTGGATGGCATTTGATGTGAATGCAGTTTTTTCAAATATTAATTCATTCATTAATTTTAGTTCTTTTTTTAGATTTAAGTTGCATGTATCTACCCATAGAGGGCGCCAGATAAACTTAAAAAAATGAATGAAAATTAATTATAAAGGACTTTCTGCAATAGAGTGAACAAAAAGTAGGAATTGACTTTAACAAATTTTTTTTATATTACTTGTTTTAATTTTATCTTCCTGTCTGTCCGCTTAATGGAGATGGGTGGGGTGGGGATCAATTTTTTCTTTTCTGCTAAAGGGAGCGGTCAGTTTGGGAACCATTAGTAGTACAGCGACCTACATCAGGAGTCTCCAAACTACGGCCCGCGGGCCAAATCCGGCCCGCCGGTGTCATCCATCCGGCCCGCGACAGCGAATAGCTTATTGTTGCTGTATCAGGTTGGATAAAAAAAAATCACGGAATGATAATAACTCGGTTTTATTGACTTGATAGGTAAAGCTTAATGACAAGCATAATACACGGAAAATTTAACTTGAGCATAACCACTAATTGAAATGAATTCCACTAACACTATAAACTAGTGAACATCCACGAGGTTACCCTCGGTAGTTATGTTGGGGCAAAAGAGTATCGCATATGTATGTATATCGATGTTTGGAATGTATATATCCTGAATCGAACATATGATTTTTATATAACAGGAACGGAAAATAATAAGGAATAAACAGGAATGGAAAAGCTAAATGAATGCGAATGAAACCACGGGGTATTCACTTGCAAAAAATGCGTTTGTGTAATTGTGGTTTTTCACTGACAATAGTTTGTAGTCAGCAAGCGTATGCTCGCTCAGAGCGCGTACTCGGCGACTGGTCTAGAAATGATAGATGATGGCAGAAAAATTAAAGTGTTGGCCCTTGGTACTTACTGGAGTAAACAGTATGGCCCGTAGGCAGGAAAGTTTGGAGACCCCTGACCTACATGAACCGTGTTGAGAGATTAAAAATGCGAAACACCAGTACATTTTTTTTTTGGACACAGAGATAGACAGAAGCTCGCCACAGGCCAGTGGAGGGACGAACACTTATCACAAGGGAAGAGAAGAAGCCGGGAGGTGTGGGGTGGGATGACACTTAGCGCCCTCGTCGGAGCAACAGGCAGGCGAGTAGGGCGGCCGACACGGAAGCAGCCAGCTCCCCTGGAGTGCGGCGCCCCGGCTCACGAGGACCTCCTCGACTCTTTCAGTGACTGGAAAAAAATTCGATTTATTTAAAATGAACTATTTTTGTGAATATAATGCTAGACACTACACTCAAGAGCCAAAACATTATGACCACCCCTACATTTTGCAATGAACTCGCCTGGATGACGTGGAAGGCACGTGATCAGGTGGAAGTGGTATTTAACTGCTGCTGGAGTGTCTGAAGAATCATTCTTTCACTTGCTTCTGTGTGTGTTGGTTCCAAAGGTGGGCCAACTCGTTATTGACAGGTGGTCATAATGTTTTGGCTCTTGAGTGTAATTTTTATGACAGGGCCTGAATGGCCGAGTGGCTAGCGCTCTGGCGCTCGGTACCACAGGTTTCGGGTTTGAGTCCCGGCGGTGCCATGGATGTTTGTTGTGGTTCGGAATCCACTTTAAACCGTAGGTCCCGGTCTAATAGGATCGTAGAGCGTTGCGGGGGGCATTGTGACTCCGCGTCCGTGGCTTATCTTCAAGTGACATGCGCCCCTTCGGCAATGCAAAGTGAGTAACGTCTGTGCAGTGCTTGCCTTAAGGCATTTCCAAGACCAAGCTGTCAAGCTGTTTGCCAGCTGCATTAGAAAAAATTTTTTTATGATTTTACTTCTATACATACTAATTTTTATGATTTTTAAATAAAATTAAAATGAATCCATTTTTTTTTATCTACTAGATACTTTACAGAATTAACTTTAATTAGAAAAACAAGATCTATCGTGGTTTGTTAAAGATGAAAATCCCCAAAATAATTTCCCGATTTAGAAATTTTCGTATTTAACTGAATTTTTTTGAATTTATTTTTCACAAGCAAACGATATCTCAGTTTAAGATTAACAAAAAAAAAAAAAAAAAAAAATCTATTGAGATGTATGTATGTAATTAAAAACATCAACCGTGATGTAAACCAAGCTTCAACCGTTGATGTAAATGTATGTAATTAAAATGTATCTATTGAGATGCATAATATACCCTAAAGAGGTACGTAAGAAACGTCCCATTTTGTACAACTTCAGAAAAGAAATGTTATAGGTTTATTATGAGAGAACAGCACATTAAAAAAAAAAAAAGCAAATTCGTATTTTTTTTTTTTTTAAAAATATTAATATTCCTATTATTTTCCCTCTTTCAAACTTATTAACCAGGCGATGCCCATGAAAAAAAAAAGAGACGCTGCAAGTCCCGTTCAATATCGTATCTTTACAACTCATCAGACCGATGTTGGCGGCCTGAATGACTGTGTGGCTCTGGCTTTTGGTATCCCCGGCTTCAGGTTCGAATCTTGGCGGGGACATGGATGTTTGTGAGTGATTCGGAATCCACGTTAAACTGTAGGTCTCGGTCTGTTTAGGCTAAAGTGTGCACAAGATGACCGTAGAGCGACAAACCAAACCACCAGACCGAGGATCGCAACAATTTCATTTGTGCTGCTGCACTCGTTCATCTCTTATTCTTTCCAAAACTATTTAAGCAACTATCGGACAATTTCTGGCCACTCATCGCTCTTGGTTCAACTTACCCATCGCAGTGGTCGTCTCTGGAGCTTCTTCTAGGGTCGTTTCCTCCCTGCTCACCATTTGGGTCTTTGATATCTAAAAAAAATATATAATAAATGCAAACAGTACAGTACAGCGTAAAACATAATACATATATGTGATCTATTTGGAGCATGACCTAATTGTTTCATGCCAAACATATTTTCTGAAAAGTTGCCGTGACAGTTATCCAATAGAGCTAGTTTTAAAAGACTAATACGAAAACCTACTTCGAGCCGTTTTTCTTGACATGTACATGTGCGTTCCTTAATTTACCACAAATTACTATGTAGGATAAAAAGTAAAAATTCTACTTCACTATCAATGTATTTACAGCCTGGAACTCTAATACCAGTTTAAAAATGTATCACATATCATCCTGAATCAAATTTCTTAACATTAAATCGATCTGTAACAATGTTACTTATAAACATTCAAAGAAAGAAAGTATTCTTTAAAAAAAGGTGTCCCAGAAATATTTCTACACCAATACTTTTCAATCTTTAATCATCCAGCGCTGTTTCTTTTTCTTTTTTGCCTCACATGTTTTCCAAGAAATAGTAAATCTCTTCATTATCATCCTTCCGATTCGTTGCTTATGATCAGCAACCCCAACAGAGGAGTCACACCATCCCATCCCACGCAGACACATTATCAATTGCAGTCATGCATTCAATGGCCCTATTAATATAAACTCAACATGATTCGATCTTGGCTATAGAAAATAAAATCAGCCATGCTGCCAAATCGTTGTTCGGCAGTCCTTTACCTCACCCACTCTAAACGGATGATGGTTCTGTCTACTCCATGTTATGTTACTTTAAATGTGTCTTTTACTCGAATCCAGTCACGTAATGAGCAGAAAAAACACAATTTATAATACACAGTCCAGTCACATTAATGCGACCACCACCACCCACTTTCGACACCGACGTGAAATAACCCATCACAAAAGGCAGGTGGCAGCGCATTGCAGTGGAATGTACATAAAGAATTCCACTTAATACCACACTCCACTTAAAGCCAGAAGATACAAGAGTGTATAAAACAATTTGGTTGGATATTGAATTTGGTATTTACGGTGCACAGTTTAGAAACATATATGAAAAAAAAGCCCCCAGTATACAGCGTTGCTGAATTATTATTCAACAAATCGTAAATATTTGATAAAAAAAACAACACCAGGAATATTAAATATATTTAGTCTTAATAAGTAATTCCAGGAATAATAAAAAATAATTTATGATAATATGAATAATTTATATCTGGAATGAATGAAATCATTTCACAATTACTATTAAACGTCATGGTGGGTTTTTTTGTGCATACATTTTTATTGTTTTCTGCATTTTCCTTTTTGAATTCCTATCAATATAAAACGAATACATCGTGATAAAACAACAAATTAAGTCATTTTGCTCTCACTGTAAACAAGTAATGTAAAAAAATGTATTTTTTAAAGTCAATTCCTACTTTTTTTTTTACTCTATTTCAGAAAGTCCCTTATAAATAATTTTTTTCCTTCATTTCTTTAAGTTTATCTGGCGCCATCTACTGGTAGATACATGCAACTTAAATCTAAAAAAAAACTAAAATGAATGAATTAAATTTAATGAATGAATTAATATTTGAAAAAAACTGTATTCACATCCAGTGTCCTCCTCTACAAGTTCACAAAAAAAAAAAATGTATTTGAAGTTGAGTGGATGAATACAAATTATTTTATTAAAGGTTGAAAATGTGAACAAGATATATATATAGGGAGAATGTGAGCTAATAGGAGGAATTGAAAAATAGTTTTTAAATTCATTTTTATATCTGGACAGATATTTTTCTGGAATATCACAGGCCGAACCTTCTAAGGGCCGCCCTTTGAGAACGCCTGGCATTCGGTGCTCTAGAATAGGGCACTTTCGGGACCACAACCACGCCTATATCGCCGTGCGATAAGCGTGTATTCGTAGAAGGTCGTCACTATCACTTCTTAACGAACATACCTAAATTAGAACCAAACAAAAAACACTACAGATAAATTAAATTTAGACTTTTAAAAAAGAATAATATTGACTACTATATTCACATCAGTGTCATCCACTACAAGTTCACAAAACAAAAATGTATTTCAACTCGAGTGGATGAATAAGAAGCATTTTATGAACGACTATCAATTTGAACGAGAGATATATATAGGGAGAGTGTGAGCTAATAGAAGGAATTGAATGAAAAAAAATCGCCTCTGCAGAGATTATACTCAAGAGCCAAAACATTATGACCGCCTGTCAATAACGAGTTGGCCCACCTTTGGCGCGCCATACAGCCCGCCTTGGCATGGATTAATACCACCACTTAATACCAGTTAAATACCACTTCCACCTGATCACGCGCCTTCCACCTCCTCCAGGCGAGTTCATTGCAAAATGTAGGGGTGGCCATAATATTTTGGCTCTTGAGTGTATATAGGGAGAGTGTGAGCTAATAAAAGGAATTGAAAAAAGGGATTCATCCGACACAATAAGAAGTTGTTCACACGATCACTGGCATTCATTCTGTTTGCAGAGTCCCATCGCGCGGTGTAACAATTCAAACACTTACTATATAAGATGAATATACATTGGCTAATTTCAATTAAAATGATCTCATTATAGCAACATTTAACTATCATTGCTAACTCTCCTCCCCTCTTTAGAAGAGTCATGCAATTTTTAAGAAGCAGGGCAGCCCATTATATAGGGAGAGTGTCAGCTAATAGAAGGAATTGAATGAAAAAAATCGTCTCTGCAGAGACTAATGTGAAGACTTACCGTAGAGTCGAATGGCGCCGTCCGTGGTGCCCAGGGAGTTGGTGGCGTGACACCTGTAGACCCCGTAGTCGGCCCTCACCACGCGAAAGATGGTGAGGGTCATGTACTTCTTGTACATGGTGCTGAGGCTGGCCGCCTGGTAGCGGGGCCCGTGCCCTACGTCGGAGGCGACGCCGCCCTTGATGCGGGTCCAGTAATTCAGAGACCGCGGGTAGGCCTCCGTGGTGCACAGCAGGGTGACGTTGGCTCCCGGGTGCGTGCCGACCAGCTGGTTCGGAATCGAGATGGTGGGCGGAACTGGAATGAAAAGAAATGCAGCGAGTTCATCTACGACAACAGCACTACCAACAAGTTGTGCGTTGACTGGCTCGTGACCCAGTGACAGCGAATGCGGATAGCCTGAAGGAAGGCTAAGGTTTGAATCCACTGACGACATTGTTGTTCTCACTGCTCCAAGAAAGGGTTAGACTCGATGGGGATTGTGACAACTGGCTTGCGTCAATAGCCGGGTTGCTTGCTTTCTGTCTTAAATTTTCCATTGTGTTATCATGCCGTGTTTGAAATGTACGTTGGCTTCATCATGTTGGTTTCGCATTTACATTAGAACCTATCGTTTCATTTGCTTGCTATTTAAAGCTTTCTTGGCTCCAACACGTTGATCGAAACATGACCTTAGAGCGTTGCGGGGATGTTGTTACTCCGCGTCCGTAGCTTGTCTTCAAGCTACACGCACCTCCTGGGTGGTGCTAAATGAGTAACGTCGGTGCTGCGCTTGCCTTAAGGTATTGAAGACGACTGTCTAAGTGTTTACCAGCTGCATTAGAAAAAAAAAAATATTCATTTTCAGATATAGCTTACTAAATCCTGCTCATAGACCTGCTTTTGTTGTATCGATATATACTTAAAAAAAAGATATGCAAAACGTATGCAAACATATGCAAAAAATAACATATTTCTCATCAGCACTTGTTTGTAGCTTAGCTTTAAAACGATGTTTTTGTTTCCCCGTGTGTTTATCGACGAAAGGAACCTTTCTTCGTTTGTTTACATCTACTGATTTCAGAACAATCCCTCCCTTCACAAATCCCACATTTTGATCTTGCTTGGCAGAGCACTTTGCCGTGGATCTCAAACAAATTGCGCAATCCTCCACAAAAAAACAAAATGCGCTTTATCAATTGAACGCGTTTGTAAATCTTTGACATCCATTATAAGTTTGATAACAGATCCATTCGCGATGTAAAGGGTCATCGTGAAATGGAGATTTCTCTTAAGTGGTCCACTCACAAGTGAGATGGTATTCGTTCTTTTAGAAGCCACCGCAAAGCAAGATCAAAATATGGGATTTGCGAAGGAAGGGATTGTTCTGAAATCAGTAGATGTAAACCAAACGAAGAAAAGTCCCTTTTTTTCGATAAACACACGGGGAAGCAAAAACATTGTTTTAAAGCTAAGCTACAAACAAGTGCTGATGATATTAACATATCTTATTTTTTTAAAACACTTGCAGGATGTTTAAAAAATATTTAACATTATCCCTGTGTAAGGGTAAATTATTATTGCGAGCCGCGACTGTGACCTTAACTGTGTGGTTCAGTGTGGTAAGCACATACGGTTAGAACTTGAGACCACGAGGAGAACGTAGGAGCATCCGAGCTAGGGACCGTATGTTATATGTTTGCGGTTATTAGATAGAATTTATATTGTAGAAGAGGCACAGGGTGCCATGTGTATGTAACAGTTGGGCTGATATGTTCGTAGACTAACACATAGATGGCGCCAGTAGTATTAAATCCATATGATTTTTAATTAGCCCTAACCTTCCAAAGACACGTGTATAAATTTCACAGCTGTTGCCCTATTAGTATGTGAGTTATAGCGTTTTTAGTGAAGCAACTTTTGTTAGTTTGAAAAAAAATGGATAAAAAGGAATTTGGTGTGTTAATTAAAGCATTGCTTTTTGGCAAAAAAAAAAAAAAAAAAAAAATACTACTGAAGCCAAGGCTTGGCTTGATAGACATTATTCGGACTTTGCACCAGGAAAATCAACCGTAGAGAAGTGGTTTGCTAAATTTAAACGAGTCGAAATGAGCAAACATGGCTCCATCATTTCACACCGGAGTCCAATCGACAGTCAGCCGAGTGGACTGCACGTGATGAACACTAAAAATGCTATAATTCACATACTAATAGTGCAATGGCTGTCAAATTTATACACGTGTCTTTTGAAGGTGAGGGCTAACTAAAAATTATATGGATTTAATACTAGTAGTGCCATCTATGTGTCAGCCTACAAACATGTCAGCTCAACTGTTATGTACTAGGAGCGCCTGAACGAGATAGGCGGTCAGGGGCCGGTTCTTGGTTTTTAACTATTAATGCTATTGTAGAAGAGGCCCAGGGTGCCATGTGTATGTATGTACTAATATTGTAAATAAACTAACGTAAATAGAAAAAGAGATTGGCATTACATCCTGACACAACTAGTTGCTAGCATAGCAGCTAACACCTGTTACCACAGGCTATTTAAGATTCGGCGGATAGTATCGGTTTGCGCTCGCAGGTTGGTACACCGATAAGAAATCTGTATTTCTATTGCGAGGTTCCATTAGCTCAGGGATGTGCAGGTTTTCTTGATTTTCGGTCGCGGGCCAAAAATCGAAAAAAAAAAAAAAAATTGGCGAGCCAAAATAAATTTTTCTAAAATTTTAAAAATATTTATAATATTAATAACCATTTATTATTACCACAATATTTATAATATTATTAGCCAATAATATATATACTTAATTTTTGAAATATTTTACGAATAACTCAAACAAGCACTACGTTCGCTATACTTTTAATAATTTCACCACTATTCACAATGACGCTATAGGTCCGGAATCTTTCCATACGCAATCAATAATAATAGAACTCGCGCCAAAAGAAAAAAAGCCGATGGCTGGAGCTCAAAATGCGCAGTCTGCCACATGTGAGGTATAATTCATGTATATTGATTCCCATATGTCTGCTCCCCGAGAAAGAGATAATTGCTTGTTGGCGCCGATCTACAGCTATAATTAACAAAGAACTTCCGCTTTTCACACTTTACCGATTGAAAGCTGTCTGTGCTTGCTATTTCCGTCGATTTATGTTTTGTAGGACAAAAATAGAGAAAGTAAAAAGATCACCAGTCCTTTGAAAAAAAAGGAAGGGAAAAAAATAGTATTTAATCAAAGTAGAAAAGGAGATGGATATATAATATATAAATATACACTCAAGAGCCAAAACATTATGACCCCTATGCATAACGAGTTGGCTCACCTTTGGCGCGCAACATAGCTTCAACCCGCCTTGGCATGGATTCATACCACCAGTTAAATACCACTTCCACCTGATCACGTGCCTTCCACGTCATCCAGGCGAGTTCATTGCAAAATGTAGGGGTGGTCATAATGTTTTGGCTTTTGAGTGTATATTTCTTTTAATTTGCCGCGAACCGCCAAGGTTCTATCCGCGGGCCGGATCGAGCCTTCCGTCGGGCCGTAGTTTGTCCATCCCTGCATTAGCTGGTGAGTGAGTGAAGAGCGGACTTACAGTGGACTGACACCATGACCCTTCTGCTGACCGCGGGGGCACCCCGTTGGACGCCATGCACAGGTAGACGGCCATCTGCGCTCGGCTGATCTTGCTGATGAGCATCACTCCCCCTCGTGGATGCTTCCGTCTGAAAGAGAGAAAAAAATAAACTTTTAGAGCACTTCTTCTTCTTCTTCTTTTTTTTTCTGCCAGTGCATTGCATTAAAGCCTGCTGCATGCGGAAATGGAAACCTTTAACGACACCTTTAAAGCAGGGATACCACATCGTAAGTAAAGAACTATTTGACGACCTTTAGTCAACAAAATGAACTTGCTAACTTGCTAATTTTGGACTCTCCAACAAGTTGAACTTTTCTTTCTTTTTAAGGTTTCTATTGACCCCCACAGTGCACAAAGCGTTTTTGTACATAACACATATTTAATCCTGTAACTTTCTCCATCTTTTTTTCCATCTTTTGTAACTTTTTTATTTTTCACTAAAATTGGCTCTAGGTCTGGTCGCATGGTGGGGCGAAGTGCCGCTCAAACCTGACCTGCACTGGTGCACGGCGACTGAGCCGGGATTGATATCGTATTGGGTTGGGGTTGCTTTTTGCGACACCGATCATCTGTCACGTGTGCCTCCGGGCTGGGCGTAATTACAGTTTCCTGCATTACACCGATTCCTGACCTTTTACCATAATTTTAACGACTCTCATGTTTACTCAGGGCATTAATATAATGCGTGACATAAATTCTATCACTTTTAATCAACTGGTATCTATAAAAACAATTTCTGCAATTGCAAAGCCTTTTTTTTACAACCCTAAAGGTGGTGTACTTGCACTTACTTAAAATATAGCTTTGTATTCTAAATTTACTTTCAAAAAATATATGTCCCATAAAAATAACAGTGTCCAATGAACAGATGCCAAATAATTGCAGAGCGGCTGAAGACAAGCAAAAGTTAATTGCATATTCCAATGGTACTGGCTTTTTACTGGCCAAATGCCATCTTCCCCAAGATGTGCATTTTCTGTCAAATCATGATCAGCTAGTAGGGTTTCCAAAAATAACCCTCAGTGTTAAGGTTCAATGATTCATCATCATCATAACTGGCTCGACAGCCCGTTGTGGACCTTGGCCTTCTTTAAAAGATACAGTCAGGCTGTTCTCCTCTTGGCCGTGGACCTCCAGTTTTTGATCTTAATAACATTAAAATCAGAGTCTAAACAGTCGACCCACCTCTTTTCGGTCTTCCCTTGGTCGTTATCCAAAAGGGAAAAGAAAAAAAAACACATTGAAAACCCTCAAAGCAGCTCTATCACTTTCCATTCTCATGAGATGACCGGCCCATCTCATTCTGTTCAGTTTAACAAACTTTAGAATGTCAATATCTCCAAAAAGTGTGTAAACTTCAAAATTGTATCTTCTTCTCCAATTTCCATTGTCATTGATACCACCAAGAATAGTTCGTAGCACTTTTCTTTTAAAGATTGCCCCCATTTTCTCTTCTCTTGCTGTTAGTGACCATGTTTCAGATGCATATGGTCTTATGAGAGTTTTATACAGTAAAATTTTAGTTCTTTTAATCAGGTGGGATCTTAATTGGCTTCTAAGACCAAATAGGCAGCGATTGACAGCAATAATCTCGGGGCTGATTTCATTTTGGTATTCAATCTCAGATCCCAGGTAAGTAAACTTTTTAACACTTTGAAGTCTATCAAAGAAATCACCAGGACAGTCTCTCTTTTCCGCAAAATATGTATTTGGTTTTTCCTTCATTTATTGTCAGCCCAGCATCTCCAGCAGCCCCCATCAGTGCAAGGAAAGATTCCCTCAGTGTACTTTCAGATCTGGCGATGATGTCTCTGCCATCTTCATAATCCAGAATCTGCACTGATTTGTTAAATATTGTCCCCCTTGTGTTTATACCAGCATCTCTGACAACTTTTTCTGAAGTCACTGTAAATAGAAGACATGCAAGAGGATCCCCTTACCTAACACCAGTAACAATCTCAAAAGGCCTGGACAATTCACCATGTATACGTACCACAGAAAGAGTATTTGTAAAGGTGAGCTTAAGGTTCAATGATTACCATGTTAAATTATTTATCAGCTATTGGCAATGGCGAAACTCACGTAAATTCGGTGCTTGGCGACCTGCGCCTCCACTTGAGTGTGATTTCTCAGAATTATGAATAAATAAAATTAATTTTTTTATGAAAGATTTGGGGATAGAATTTTAATAACTATTCTTGACCCTGAACTCTCGACTCCTTCAAAAATACTCTACTTCTGAACTTCAACTCCCATTTTTGCTTTTTAGTAGTCTCTCTGAAATTTTACCCACATTTTTTGATGTTTGGCAGTTGCAGCAATGAAAACCCATACGACCACTAATACAATTGGTCCAGCACAGTTGCAAATTCGTAACTGTAGATTCAAATCTATAATATTACCATGCAATGTAATAATTGGTACTTACGTATTAACGGTACCTTGGCGACAGTTGCGCCAATAAAGTGCACACGCGCCAACCGCAGCTACAGATTTGGCGGTTTTTAAGTGGCGCCAATCTACACTTAAAATTTTTGTTCCAAATAATAAAATATATATGAAGCACTTCATTTAAAATCAAGACGATTTCAAAATTCAAAACACTTCATTTAAACACAAATTAGTCAAAAACACTTTAATTAAACACAAAGTAGTCAAACGGATTTCAGTGGAAAACAGGCCGATATAGAGTTTAACATGGATTCAAAACAGTCTCTTTTTTTCAAAATGGCGTCAAAACTCAGCAAATCTGCAGCTGTTATATTGGCGACACTTAAAACCGCCAAGTCTGTCGCCAAGGTACCGTTAATACGTAAGTACCTAATAATTTTATGTGAACGCATCTACAAAATAGGTTCGTATGGGTAGTCGTGGCAGGATTAGAGCGTCAAGTCTTCTTGTCCAGCTTGAAATGTTCCTCACTTGAAAACTATACATCATGTCAAAAATCTAAACCATCAGATTGATTCTAGTGAGAGTAAAGGCTAGTATATGATTGGAGTACTTACCCTGGGAGGATTCCTTATTGGAGGGATTACCCTGTACCTCCGAATAATTTAAGTTCTAAGCTCTAATTCTAGTGAGAGGGGGCTGGGGATAATTAACGTGGAAACCGTACGTTCACTTCCCGTTGTTATATCTCATGATTCCCGCTGCTATATATCAGTTACTGGAGATACTAATGGATCATTGATAAGATAAAACCTCTTCAATAGCCCTCTCGAAATCCCGACCTGAATCTAATCAAAATATTTTGGGGCATTCTGGCTGCTTACAAGAAAGGGCGACAGTACTGTAGCAAGCCTGATCGAAAAGAAGCGAAAATTTGCTGGAAAAACGTCTTTCAAACTGTGTCTGTGCTTTAATGAATCGAAGATTTATGGAAGTAAAAGAAAACAAGTAATATAAAAAAAAACATTTTTAAGTCAATTCCTACTTTTTTTTCACTCTATTGCAGAAAGTCCTTTATAAATAATTTTCTTTCATTTTTTAAGTTCATCTGTCGCCATCTATGGGTAGATATATGCAACATAAATCTAAAAAAGAAACTACAATTAATTAATTAAATTTAAGGAACGAATTACTATTTGAAAAAAACTGTATTAGCATCCAGTGTCCTCCACTACAAGTTAAAAAAAATCTGTTTGAACTCGAGTGGAGGAATAAAAAGTATTTTATGAACGATAGAAAATTTGAACAAGATATATAGGGGAGAGTGTGATCTAATAGAACGAATTGAAAAAGAGGTTCCCGCATCACTTACTAAAGAATAAATCCTATCGACTCTACACTATTTTCCAACTTCAACTGTGTTATAATGTCTCTGAAATCTCATACAATTTTATATAATGTAACTAAATATAAATGTATTTCTGTTGAGTTTTCTATTTAACCTGACGTATCCGTACATGTCATAAAAATATGTTTTTCATCAAAATATAACAGATATTTCCAGTCATATATATTTTTAAGACGTTATACTTTTCTCTATGGCTGTATTACCTAAACAAAATAGTTACATAAAAATTCGTTCGATGCGAGATGTTCTTAATGAAGGGTGTGTAGTATATGTAATTCCTATACATGGTTTTCATTGCTTCCATTGCGCCAAATGCTCCTACTCGTAAGTATGTAGCACACAAGGTATTCACTCCACGAAATCACTTTTTCATCTACCAGAGGTAGTTTCTTCTTCTTGATTTAAAAATTTAATTTCATAAAGCCCTACCTTCACACTTCTGGTTCAGAATCTCTTCTTACACTTACAAAGGAGACCTGAATTCGAATGATGCTAAAATAGGGGGAATGGACGACCTACGAATTTCTTAAATGGACAATATCTGTAAGGCTATGAAAACGAAAGCGGACCAACAGGTTGAAAAATGGTTAATTTTTTAAAATATTTATTATTTAGTTAGTAATTAATATCATTCCATTATTATTCATAAGCAGTACTTTTTACAGAACACACATTATTGTCATTTATGAATTTCAATTTTTTTCTAAATTTAAAGCATTTGTATGAGACATACGAAATAACAATTACACTCAAGAGCCAAAACATGATGACCACCCCTACATTTTGCAATGAACTCGACTGGATGACGTGGAAGGCACGTGATCAGGTGGAAGTGGTATTTAACCGGTATTAAGTGGTGGTATGAATCCATGCTAAACGGTTTGAAGCTGTGTTGCCCGCCAAAGGTGGGCCAACTCGTTATTGACAGATGGTCATAATGTTTTGGCTCTTGAGTGTACACGACTTGCAAATGTGGGACAGTTACTCTTAAAGGACCTTCCGAAGAACAATGTTCTCTCCACATCGCCGTCGGTGGGCTGTTCGTGGCATGCGTCAATGGAACTTTAGGCCTACCGATGATCAGTTGCAATACTTCCTCTAAAAACCGAAACATTTTTGAAGTACTTTTTGGTATAATGATTGGAAATAATCTATACTTTAGTAACTTTTAACGAATTTTAAATTGATCAAAAGATGTTGAAAGCAAAAATCACAACCCCGTTCCTTCCTCATATATGGTTGAATCCCACATCTCAATGTCTCCAGATAGTGCCAGAGCTCTTGCCTGGAAGCTTGTTCCACTTTCGCAGTTCAGTTAAAAGCACGCTTAGGAGGAAATTGAATTCCATCAAGAAATTTGAATGGAATTAGGATATGCAGGTACAGACACCGAAGTAACAGGAACATTTTTCAAAAGACCACAGAACGTTTAGCGATGAGATGATAAACTTTGGTGCTGTCACCTGCCATAAAATAAATCACAAGCTTTTAATCTCTTCGGTGTTCCTTGATAAAGTTATCCGCAGGGTATTACAAGAATTTTTTTTGGTATTGCAAATTTTTTGGGAGTTTATTCATTTCCTGAACACCATGTTGCAACTGGTAATATACATATTGTATAAATATTTGCAGTTGTCTTTTTCTTGTCTGGTAAGCAATTCCAGCAGTTCATTTTTTTTTTTTATATATGTGTTTCTCTGTCTCTCTCTCTCTCTCTCTCTATATATATATATATATAATAAGCGTATGGTAATTGACTATAAAAAGTTTCACTGGAAATCTCTGACGTTTTGGTAAAGGTGTAGCCTGTGGCAAAGGTTGGTTGGTGGCCTCAGGTTGTCTATCTGCATATGACTTTTTGTATTCTGTCTAACTTCTGCAATGCATTTCTAGGATGTTTGTTCCATGCTCTTTGATTGTTGTAAGGTGATATTATAAAATGCCACTCCACTTTTTTTTTTTCATTGTGTCTTTCTTGCCTCTACGCAATGGTACGTTTAAATTTTCAAATTGATGCATGCTTTTGAAGTGATTCTCATTTCAAACTGGACTCCAACATACCATTTTTCGATTTTTTTCCCCATCAAAAAGGAATAAGAGCTAGTAAAATGATTCACGGATAATTTATTTCTACTAAATATAATATTAAGCAGATATACGTTCTTTCTTGGGAATAACGGTGAGAAGTAGGGATGAAATAGGTCCCAAAATTCACGCAAAAAATTTTCTGCATGAATTTTGGGATATAGTTTTTTTTAATGGGAAAAATCTTACTGTTGAGTATTTGGCTTTCTGGCTCCTCCCCCCCGGCTTGAGGTCTGGAAAAGAAACGACAGTTACAATCAATTCAAAAAGAAAAAAAAAGTTTATAATTAATGTAATAATATGAAGCTTTTGTACTAAACATGTAACAAGTGGGCTGAAAAGTTCGTAGGCTGACACATACATGGAACTACTAGTATTAAATCCATATGAGTTTTAGTTAACCTAACCTTCAAAAGACACGTGTATAAATTTGACAGCTGTTGCACTATTAGTATGTGAGTTGTAACATTTTTAGTGAAGTTACGGTTATCAGAAATTATTTTGTGGACTTTTTGATGTTTTCGTCGGTAACAGCCTCTTTGGGGCGTCCACTGGGTGCATCGTTCTCGGTGCTCATTTCGTCTCGTTTAAATTGAGCAAACCATTTCTTTACGGTTGATTTTCCTGGTGCAACTGCGAACTTTTCAGCCTGCCTTTTATAACGCATACAAAATATCCAACATAAAAGAAACAGATATGAATAAAAAAAAAACAGAATAAATTAAATGATTCATAAATTCATCATCATAAAATCTACATAAATAAAAGACGCTGTTCCTATGTGTGCGCCCTACAGATTGAAAAAACTACTCTGCCAACTTCGAGACACTTTTTCATTCTGTTTTATTAGTGCCAGGAATGGTTAAAGTGTGGTGAGAAAAGAAACCCGATAGGTGGCGCTGTTTTGGTTATCTATATAAATAAAAGAAATGTTTATGTTCTTACTTTATAGACTGCAAAATGATTCGACCAAATTTGCAGAAAATTTAATAGTTTGAAATAATTTAATTTTTTGTAAAAAAATGAAAGACGATTTTCTTATAGCGTTTAAATATTTATTGAATTATTTGTACTCCATTTTGGTCCAAATACCTTTTGCCATCTGTCTGATAATAGAATGATTCTATACTCATAAAGCTTTTGATCTTTTCTGGTAAAGAATAGATCCAAGTGATTTTGGCGTCCTCATTTGAAGTAAATGTTTTGCCCTCTAAAACATTTTGAAGAGATCGTAACAAGTAATAATCCGTAGAGACTAGTTCCGAGAATAGGGCGAGTGTTGCAGTGCACCTGATTATCTATCTGTCTGCCTCTTAAATTAAACTGTAGTGATTTTTGCTTCTTCTATATCTACACTCTTCTTCTATATCTTTTCACCCTCTGTAA
Organism: Caerostris extrusa; assembly: GCA_021605095.1. Taxonomy (NCBI): domain Eukaryota; kingdom Metazoa; phylum Arthropoda; class Arachnida; order Araneae; family Araneidae; genus Caerostris; species Caerostris extrusa. The sequence goes on along the minus strand of BPLR01018218.1, from coordinate 77,057 downwards.
AATGGACGTCGAGAGGAGAGGGTGGTGACCAGTAACTGGTACTTTAACTGTGTGGTCCAGTGTGGTAAGTAGATGCGGTCAGATCTGCAGACCGCGAGGAGAACGCTAGGAGCGTCTGAAGAAGTAACATGGTCAGAGACCGTATGGGATGTGTATATGGTTTTAAGTATTACATAGGATTGATAGTGTGGAAGTAGCACAGGGTGCCATGTGCATGTATGTATTAATATTGTAAATAAACTAATGTAAATAGAAAGAGTGATTGGTCTTACATCCACCGGATGCCACCTGTCACAACTAGTCGTTATCAAGCAGCTAACACTTCTAAATTCATGAGTTAAGTACATCGCTCATAAAATTTCGCAAAGAGGAGTTCTGGAGTCGGTACAGAAATTCCTCTCAGAAATCGAAACTTTCTGTCGGTTCTGAAGGTTTGGATCTGTAAAATGGACGTTGGGAGGAGACTCACTTCGGCTTGCGTTGTCGTTCCGCCAGTTGACGATCTCCATGATCCTGTAGACCTCGCGCCTCCAGGTCAGCCTGGGCTCGGGGAGGCCGCTGGCCGCGCACCTCAGCACCACGTCGGACCCCTCGCGGACGGACATGTCCGAGCTCGACTTCTCCTCGATGATGGTGGGGGGCACTGGAACAGAGTTCGGTCACTTAAAATTATAAAAAATATTAAATAAATAAAAAAGAACTTCGGATCTGAGATCGGCCTTTTTTTTGTGGTTTGGCTTGTCGCTCTACGGTCATCTTGTGCACACGAGGTGCTAAACAGACCCGTACCTAGAGTTTAACGTGGATTCCGAACCATCATCGTTATTTTTCCAATGAGGGAAAACGAATGAGGGAATCCATGAAAGCAGTGTGGTTCTTCTGTCATGTCACTGTCCTACCGAGAATGTAAGTTCGTCGGAGGTCATGCATTCTGTGACCATTTTTGTTCCAGTGTGTCACATCGGAGAACTTGGCTTCTGGTGTGTTAGCTTTGTTACAGTCGATTTTCATTTTCCAGAGAAATTTTTTTCTTTCTAATGCATCAGGCAAACACTTAGACAGCTTGGTCTTGGATGCCATAAGGCCAGCGCTGCACACACGCTGCTCCCTTTGCATTACCCAGGGGCCGCGTGTAACTTAAAGATAAGCCACGGACGCGGAGTCACAATGCCCCGCATCGCTCTACGATCCTATCAGGACCGGGACCCTTCGGTTTAAAGTGCATTCCGAACCACTACAAACATCCATGGCAACGCCGGGATTTGAACCCGATACCTGTGGTACAGAGTGCCAGAGCGCTAGACACTCGACCATTCAGGCCACATTACAAAAAAATATAAAATAAATGAAAAGAACGTCGGTTCTAAGATCGGCCTTTTTTAATACGCTTTTATTAGTTTCACCTGTATGTTTGTTTGTATGTTTGTATGTATGTAACTGACACGGTGGGCTCAATTTTTGCCCTACTTTAAGCGATCCGATTTAATTGAAACGTTTCAGACTTATCAAGGACACTGAAATATTTGGATAAGTTTATTATCTCATCAGGATTAGGATCGCCAGGATTAGGAATTGAAACACACAGCCTTTGAAAAGTCATCTTGATCTGGCGCATCACTTTCTCCTGATACACACTATTTAAACTGCAAAGAAACATTTACAGACATCTTTCAGAACGAAAACAACGGATTCTTTTTTAAAAGGCTTTTTATATTAGTTTCACCTGTATGTTTGTTTGTAACTGACTCTTTGGGCTCGATTTTGCCCTACTTTAAGCGGTCCGATTTCATTTAAACGTTGTAGACCTATCAATGACACTATTTCGATAAGTTTATTATCTCATCATATAAGAACTATAGTTAAAGTCCTCCGTACCGGTGGACTTTAACTATACTAATCGTATTTTTTTAGTGTTTTTAAACTATACTATTTATAGTATAGTTTAAAAACACTAAAAACACTCTTTAGAGTGAATCAAACTAAAAAGTACAAAAAAATTGTTAACATAAGAATAAAATGACTGTTCTAAAAGCGAGGGGTGCTCGATATCAATCGTTATAAGTTTTCGCTAGTTTCATTCCGAAATGCAGACTTAGTTTAAAAATGTCATGCAAAGCACCTCACGCTTTTAGAACAGTCATTTTATTCTTACGTTAACAATTATTTTTGTACTTTTTAGTTTGATTCACTCTAAAAGAGTGTTTTTTAGTGTTTTTAAACTATTAATTTTGTGAGGATGTTTTAATATTTGCTTTTCAGATCTGCACCATGGCTCCCACCGTTCAGCATAACCCTTTCACAGTTTTGTTTACATTTTCAATAGTCTTGGGACATCGACAACGGGTCCCTCATTGTACCGAATTTAAACTTAACTTAAATTCTTTTTATTTTTTCAATTTTGTTTTTATTTTTGTATCTTACTTTTATTTATGTTTAGTATTCTTAAAATTTTTTTTTGAGTACCAAATTAATTGAATTTTAGAAACTTTATCCTTTATTTATTTTTTTACTAACATTAAAGCAGCTTACTAAAATTCAAATCCTATTTATGTAGGATTTGTTTTTGTCGTAATCAGCAGGCGGCGACACCCTACGGTAGCTTGTCTTTGACAAAGCCTGTTTACGATGTGGGGAGTATTCAACTTTGAACTCTGACCCCTGGAGAAGGGGCAAGAAAGAAGGAGGAGACGGCTGGCAGGAACTCTGGCGGGAGGCTGCGTCAAGCAGCGAGAGATGTTTAACCCCTTAATTAATGTAAATATCATTGTAAAAATAGAATATTAAATGGCTTTATTTAAAGTAACGTCCCGTTACTGCGTTTTGCATGTCAAATCCCCTAGACACCCACTGCAAAAGTCCAGCTATTGTTAGAATGGTAGAGAAGTCTAACAAAACTGTAGGTTCGGCCGGGCTGCATCTATTGAAACCGGTGTAAACCCTACAAAAATTGGGGGCTCGGCCGAGATGCATCTTTTGCAAGCGGCTAAATCTACAATTATGAATTAAGATGGGGAGGTTTAAGGGGTATTTCCCCCTGTTGGTACTCCGTAAACGGTACGGCAGTTGCCAGTTCAGTCACTGCACAGTTCAACTCTGGACGCCACTCTTAGAGGGCCTCCCTGAAGAGACACCGCATTGGAAGAAAATTGGAAGCATTGCGACGCGCGCATTTCTAACCCGCGTAGAATATCTGGCAAACTAGTTCGCGATTCTGGGTGCGCGAAGATCTGCCTCCCGTGGTGCACCTGGTAACACTTTTTAGGGGCTAAAAAGATCTGCAACTTGGCATCATTGTTAGATTCATGAACTCCGTTTCAGCATGTTTTGTTGTGTTTGTTGCATTATTTTGTTGTTGTTGTATGTTTTTTTTTTCGTTGTTCTTTTTTTTGCTGTAGCTGTTCATAATCTGCCAATGGAAATAAAAAAAAAAATATTTGACTGATTAGGAAAAAGTTAAGATGCATATCTTTTCTTTTACATTAAACCCATATTATGTTAGAAAATGCTGATGATATTTCAATGTACAAAATTCATTATAACAATATTTTTTATGCCATAAGCAAGGCTGCGCCGCTGTGACTCATTGAGCACTACCCAGTGTAGCTTGAGGATGTGCTATGGACACTGTGGTTTTTTTTAGAAGTTATTGGGATTTGAGCAATATCTACTGATATTTTAATGATATTATTTGTCATATTGAGTGCGCAGAAGATCTACCTCCCCGTGGTACACCTGGTAACACTTTTTAGTGGCTAAAAGATGTGTAACACGGCACTATGTCTTCCTCCCCTCAATTTGAGGCTCTTCCGAGTGCTACAGTGGAATGCCGGGGGACTGTCTCCATCCAGGCGCGCAGAGCTTTTTGCTAACTCTGTGATATTGATGTCTTCACTATTATGGAGGATAATTGGACAACCGACTGCCTGCGAAACCATCTTTACAGTCTCAAAATGGTTCCTACCTGCGACGTGCACCACTGGAGGGTCACGGAATCCACGCATCTACTTCACTGTCCTGCTCTGAGCAAGACTTTTCTCGCCGAGCGATATTGGGAGGCCATAGATGAATGAACTCTGTTTCAGCATATTGTGTTGTATTCTCTGTTCTTGTTTTTCGTTGTTCTTTTTTTGCTGTAATTGTTCATAATCTGCCATTGGAAATAAAAAAAAAAAAAAGTTCGCGATTCTGGCAGATATATACAGTCCAGTCACATTAATGTGACCATCTGTCAAAAGTCAGAATATACATTCTTGTATATTCTGGCTTTAAGTGGAGTGTGTGGAATTAAGTGGAATTCTTTATATACACTCCACTGCAATGTGCTGCCACCTGCCTTTTGTGATGGGTTATTTCACGTTGACGACGAAAGTAGGAGGTGGTCACATTAATGTGACTGGACTGTGTAGAATCAAAATGAACTCATTGAGGATGGAAACAAAATAAGTCGAGTCTTTTAATGAATCATCTCTTCGTTATCACTTATTTTGATTCCATTTGATTTAAAGTAAGTGGGTGAAAAAGACTCGACTTATTTTGATTCTATGAAATTTCTAAAGAAAAAAAATTATATAAAAAAAAAAAAAAAAAAAGGATTTCTAAAAAAATTCTAGATACAAATTATTGTCGGACTAAAAAAAAAGGGAAAGAAAAGTGTAAAGTGTATCTCGAAAAGAGCATTTATATCTTGTTGCTTCTGTGATTCGAATCTATCCAAAAAAATAAAAATCGACAGGAATCCTACGATCTAGGATCCTTTCGAAAATCGAAAGTATTCGGGTCCGACACTACAACAAGAGTCCAAGGAAAGAAAGCACATTCCTGCAATAGTACATGTACGGTCTTAGTGAAGTGCCTTGGAAATTGGATCCCAAAGCAGTTCCAAATACGAGAACCTGGTAACTACAACCCCGATTGATACATTAGGAACATAAATGTACCTCCCATCTACCAGAAGCAAGGACCAAAGAGGCATGTTTCCCACAAAAGCGCCGCGATGATACAGCCTGGATGATACAGCGAGGATTCAAAAGCAAATAATAAATACCCTTTTAGTCAAGTGAATATTTATTTTAAGGAAAAACTGCAGAATAACTAATAAATTAAACAAATGCTAACATAATTATTAGATAGATTCTGGAAGAAAAGAAATTAACAAAAATATATAAAAACACAAGTAGAAAAAAACTAGCTTGTTGTCTTGAGGATGGAAAAAATAATACAAAGGGGAGATTAACGTCGATTCTGGTTCATTATACCCATACACATATATGGAAGGAATGTTTTCCAGAATTTGTTTTCAAGGTACTAGTAACAGGTGGGCTGAAACGTTCGTAGGCTGACACATAGATGGCGCTATTAGTAATAAATCCATATGAGTTTTAGTTAGCCCTAACCTTCAAAAAAGACACGTGTATAAATTTGACAGCTGTTACACTATTAGTATGTGAGCTGTAGCATTTTTAGTGTTCATCACGTGCAGTCCACTCGGCTGACTGTCGATTGACTCCGGTGTGAAATGATGGAGCCCTGTTTCCTCCATTGTCACATATCGACACAACAATTTGGGTTTATTAAGATTGAACAGCTCCAAACACGGCTTAGAATCATCCATTCGTTGTTGTTTTGGGTCGATTGTGAGCTCTGCGCGGCACCCACTTTTTAACAGAGCTTTCACATATCCAAATATTCATTCACGATATGTCCAACACGTTCCTTTGACATTTTTAGGGTCTCAGCTATTATAAAAGTAACTAACAAAAGTTTCTTCACTAAAAATGCCATAACTCACATACTAATAGTGCAACAGCTTTCAAATTTATACACGTGTCTTTTGAAGGCTGGGGCTAACTAAAATTCATATGGATTTAATACTAGTAGCTCCATCTGTGTGTCAGCCTACCAACCTTTCATCCCACCTGTTATGTCATTGCTGTTGCTGAATGGATACAGGAAGGCTTCTCTATTTCAGGAGAATGCTGACAACGAGGCACAGTTCAATCTTGCGTCACCGAAGATGGCAGGATGGACGTCTTTTATGAAATCAGTTAATACTTTGAAATTATGCGACTTATAGCAGCAGCGATGGTGTAGGTCAGGGGTCTCCAAACTTTCCAGCCCTAGGGCCCTACTGTTTACCCAGTAAGTTCCAAGGCCAAACACCGTTTTAATTTTCTGCCATCATCTATAATTTCTAGATTAGTCGCCGAGTACGCGCTCTGAGCGAGCATACGCTTGCTAAATTCACTTGTTCAATTACTACAATCTCTTTTAGTAATTGGTGCAAGTAAAATCGATTCACAACTACAAACTATTGTCAGTGAAAAATCACAATTACATAAATCTCATTAGTATTTTTTGACAAGTGGAAACCCCGCTGTTTTATTCGCGTTCATTTAGCTTTTCCGTTCCTGAGGGATTTTCAGGATAAAAATCATATGGTCGATTCAGGATATATACATTCCAAGCAGCGATATACATACATATGCGATACTCTTTACCCCAACATAACTACCGAGGGTAACCGCGGGATGTTCACTGGTTTATAATGTTAGTGGGATTCATTTCAATTACTTGTTATGCTTAAGTTAAATTTTTTGCGTATTATACTTGTCATTAAGCTTTACCGAGCAAGTAAATAAAAACCGAGTTATTATCATTCTATGTTTTTTCCTCCAACTTATTACAGCAACAGTAAGCTATTCGCTGTCGCGGGCCGGATGGATGACACTGGCGGGCCGTAGTTTGGAAACCCCTGGTGTTGGTCATTTGAAAGAAGAGTGTCATAAAGATGGTCAAAATAAGATTCTTACCTACAACGTCCAAGTAGAATATTTGGGAGAACATCGGCACGGTGTTTATCTGGCACATGTAGCTTCCGGCGTCGTCAGTGCCAACTTCCTTGATGATCAGGGTGGATGTTGTCCGTCCACTCACCGAGATGCGCCGATTTGGAGAGATGATGCACTGCTGCACGGCCAGGATGCTCCACGGGCCATTCGCATCCAAGCCAACTGCAAGAAGAAAACCCACGGAATGTCTGAGGGCATTAAACTGAAAGAAAATCCATAGAATATTCCAACGATTTATGCTTTTTGAGTTAACCCTAAAAGCACAGGGACATCTCTCCTTACACTTAAAAGTAAACAAGTAATATAAAACACATTTTTTCAATATAATACAGAAAGTCCTTTATAAATAGTTTTCATTCATTTTTTTAAGTTTATCGGGCGCCATCTATTGGTAGATAACTAAAATCTATGCAACTTAAATCTAAAAAAAACTAAAAAATTAATGAATTGAATTTAATGAATGAATGAATATTTGAAAAAGCTGTATTCACATCCAGTGTCATCTACTGCAAGTTCAAACAAAATGTATTTGATCTCGAGTGGATGAATAAAAGTATTTTATGAACGATTGAAAATTTGAACATGATATATATAGGGAGAGTGTGAGCTAATAGAAGGAATTGAATAATAAAAAAAAAAAAAAAGAACAGCAATCTCGAATTACAGCAAAATAATAAAAAAAATATAATGAAAGCAAATACATACGATAAAAATAATAAAACAAATATATTAGGGTATATTTCAAATTTAATTAAAAACTTAGGGAGAGTGTGAGCTAATAGAAGGAATTGAAGAAAAATATCCCATAAAACACTCTCACGGTTGATGAAGTAATAGAGGAACGTTAAATTTACAACACAAAAAATTCCTAACAGCCGACATCAGAGCGCTGGCGTATGAAAGATTCGTGGTATGTCGTTGCAGTTTGGACGACCTCATTGCGAGTCGTTCGCTGGCGTACGAAAGATTCGTAGTATGTCTTGGAAATTTGGACGACCTCATTGCGAGAAGGTTATTGGATGCCTGATTCAAGACCGACTATCTGGAACGTTGATTTCCCAGAGTATTGTGAGCTTATAACAACTACAACTATATGCTTGCCAACGGCTATACCATACTGAATATACCGGTTCTCGTTCGATCACCGAAGTCAAGCATCATTGGGCACGGTCAGTACTTGGGAGGGTGACCATCTGGGAACACCGCGAGCCGTTGGCATTCAAAATTGGGACCTGAATGGCTGAGTGTCTAGCGTTCTGGCGCTCGGTACCAGGTCTCGGGTTCGTCTCGGTTCGGGCGTTGCCATGGGTGTTTGTAGTGGTTAGGAATCCACTTTAAGCCGTAGTCCCGGTCTCCTATGAGTGTAAGAGCGTCACGGAGCAAAAGTCAGGCTTCTAACCTACGGGTGCTCCATCACAACAGAAGCTGCTTCCTTCCCCTTCAACCATGAGTGCATACGGATTCGTGGGCTTGGTCTAGATTAGATATCTACCAAGTGGGATAAGTAACGACAACATAACTATATATGAAAATTCAATAGATTTAATAAGAAATAATCAGACTAATAAGCTCATTAGACTCATAAGCTAATAAACTCATAAGAGTTTAAGAAAGTATTTTTATTTGTCGAAGGAAATAGCTCAGCATAGTTTGCTTTTCTGATTATGCAGGACATGAAACAATGGATTTCTGTCATCAAACCCATTCGAACACAATGGCCGCTGAAATAAATTTCTTTCTTTTTAACCGGGAAACCTTTTTCCTGGGGATTCAGCAGCTTTCAAAATTCTAATGAATGCTTATTATTTTTGAAAAAGCCATTGTTTTGTGGGAAGAAATCCATAAAAAAATATCAAGAAAACACTATAGATACAATAAGAACATGTGTGTGTCGTTAAAGAATGTTATTAAACTGTTTTATATTATTCTTGGTCATTTCATGAAGTCAATTTTAGTGTGTAATAAAAAATTATATGTTGTTGTTACTTACCTCACTTGGTGTATACCAAGTGAGATAAGTAACAACATATATCTAACATATATAGTAACACATATATATCTAATATATACCAAGCCCACGAACCCGTATGGACTCATGGTTGAAGGGGAAGGAAGCAGCTTCTGTTGTGATGGAAGTGTATTTATTAGTGTATTATTATATAACCACGAGAGGTCGCAGTTATAACTTGTAACTGGGACTATAACTGTGTGGTCCAGTACTGTGGTAAGTACATGCGGTCAGAGCTAGGGACCACGAGGAGAAATAGACGGTCAGGGACCGGTTATTGGTTTTTAACTATTAACGCTATTGTATAAGAGGCACAGGGTGCCATGTGTATGTATGTACTAATAGTGTAAATAAACTAATGAAAATAGAAAGAGAGATTGGCATTTCATCCTGACACAACTAGTTGCTAGCAAGCAGCTAACACTATGATTTTATCGTTAATTTTCCAATGAGGAAAACCGCAGAATCCATGAAAGCAGCGTGGTGTTTCGGTCATGTGACTGTCCTCCCGAGAATGCAAGTTATGCACACCGTTACCGTTTTCGTTCCAGTGTGTCACACCGGAGAACTCAGCTTTTGGTGTGCTAGCTTTGTTACAGTCGGTTTTCATTTTTCCAGAGAGGAATTTCATCGCGTGATTTTTGGCATCCAACAGGAAGCTATGGTAAAGGTATGTTGCCATTAAGGTAGCATTTGGTTGGGGAGATCTTTGCTTGTACATATTACACCAAGTAGTTGACATCATGGGAAATTTAAAGAGATTGATGAAACTGAACGAAAACAACTGGAATCGAGATGTGCAGTATGTGCTACATTGGCGAAACAAAAAAAAAAAAAAAAAAAGACAATTCTCTTTCAGCCACAAATTGGCATTAAGAATAAAAAATGGAGCCAAAACTGGTCTTCGGATTCCCCCTTCTCGAAACAGATAAGATTCGTTCCCACCGAGGCGTGAGGCGTTGAAGAGTTAACCAATCACTAGTCTCACAACGTTCGCCTGAAACCGGTTGAAATCCTCCGCTTCGAGTTGACCCACTTTCAACTCTCAAATGCTCCGCGTCATGTGACTTGGATCGAGCCAATAGCAGATCTGCCATCTAGTAGAAGTAACTGGAACTTCACTAGGCTTCTACCGCTTCGGTGTGAACGGGTCGAAAAGAGTTTCTTCCTGCCGCATGACTCGCCGCCGCTTCATGCCTCGGTGGGAACGAGCATATAGGCTCCTATAGCGATGGCCATACTGGTGTAAAGATTTTTCGTGAAAGAAACCTTCCTACTAAAAAAATTCCTTTCATATGTTCTCTAGTGGCGTTATATATGAATGAAATTTATAGATATTCTAAACCAGGGGTCTCCAAAATACGGCCCGCGGGCCAAATCCGGCCGGCCAGTGCCATCCATCCGGCCCGCGACAGCGAACAGCTTATAGTTGCTGTAATAAGTTGGATAAAAAAAAAAAGAATGATAATAACTCGGTTTTGTTTACTTGCTGGGCAATGACAAGCATATTACGCAGAAAATTTAACTTGAGTATAACAACTAACAAGTAATTTAAATGAATCCCACTAACATTATAAACTAGTGAACATCCTGCGGTTACCCTCGGTAGTTATGTTGGGGTAAAAGAGTATCGTATATATATATGTATATCGATGTTTGGAATGTATATATCCTGAATCAAACATGGTTTTTATCCTGAATATCCCTCAGGAATGGAAAAGCTAAATGAACGAGAATGAAACCGCGGGGTATCCGTCAAAAAATACTAATGATATTTATGTAATTGTGATTGTTCACTGACATTAGTTTGTAGTTACTTGTACCAATTATTAAAAGAGATTTAAGATGGCAGAAAAATTAAAACGGTTTTGGCCCTTGGTATTTACTGGACTTCACAGTATGGCCCTAAGGCCAGAAAGTTTGGAGACCCCTGTTCTAAACGAACAGCAATCTAATTATTGTTTTTTTTTTCCCCTTGGTAATTTAAATGAAGTGTTTTAAAAATAAAGCAGAGGCAGTAGTTCCTTTGTTTTTAATTTTTACAAACGTTGTAGAGGCATATTTTGTGGAAATGTTTATGTAATTCTGATGCGATTACTTTGCAAGGCGGTTACATCATTGCATTAGTTTAGTGATTAGGACATTCAATAGCGACTCTTGTCATTCGAGTTCGAATTTTCAGTCCTTCGAATTTTCCAAAACTTTTGGAGGTAATCGATAATAACGGGTGGACTGTAAAGTGCGTAAGTTGACACATAGATGGCGCTACTAGTATGAAATCCATATAAGTTTTAGTCAGCCCTCACCTTCAAAAGACACGTGTATAAATCTGACAGCTGTTGCACTATTAGTATGTGAGCTGTAGCATTTTAGTGTACATCACATGCACTCCACTCGGCTGACTGTCGATTAGACTCCAGTGGGAAATGATGGAGCCATGCTTCATCCATTGTCACATATCGACGCAAAAATTCGGGTTCGTTACGATTGAACAGCTCCAAACACTGCTTAGAATCATCCATTCGTAGTTGTTTTGGGGCGATTGTGAGCTCTGCGCGGCACCCACTTTGAACAGAGCTTTCGCATTTCCAAATATTCATTCACGATATGTCCAACACGTTCCTTTGATATCTTTAGGGTCTCAGCTATCTCAATCCACTTCGCTTTACGTTTATCAGAAATTATTTTGTGGACTTTTTGATGTTTTCGTCCGTAACAGCCTCTTTGGGGCGTCCACTGCGTGCATCGTCCTCGGTGCTCATTTCGCCTCGTTTAAATTTAGCAAATCTCTTCTCTACGGTTGATTTTCCTGGTGCAAAGCCCGAATAATGTTTATCAAGCCAAGCCTTGGCTTCAATAGTATTTTTTTTCGTTAAAAAAGCAATGCTTTATTAACACACGAAATTTCTTTTTATCCATTTTTCCAAACTAACAAAAGTTGCTTCACTAAAAATGCTCTAACTCACATACTAATAGAGCGACAGCTGTCAAATTCTCAAATTCATACACGTGTCTTTTGAAGGTGAGGGCTTACTACAAATTATATGGATTTAATACTAGTAGCGCCATGCATGTGTCAGCCTACGCACTTTTCAGCCCACCTGTTATGTATTATTTTAATATTAAAAACGAAAATTCAAATTTAAGCATTGTGAATGTTTTTATTTGTGTTAATCAATAAAAATTTGATTTTTACACATATTATTTCGAAATGCAATTATCTGCTGCAAGTTAGACTAAAAAAAGGTAGTATTATAGGACATAAAGGAAAACACTACCATGAGAAGAACGCTGTGACACTTTCTCGCACAAGAGAAAAGAAACATTTTTGTAGGGGGGGCGGTGACCCAGATTGAATAGGGAGGGGAAAAGGTTGCGGGACTTGGGGTCACACGAGTCGAAAGCGGGCATCGGGAATATATAGCTAGAATTACTCTGCGAGATGCTTTAAAATAAATAATATTCTTTAAAAATCTTTTTTAATTTATTCCCAGGTTACCCCTTTAGTTCAAAATTTGCCCATTCGAATATTTCTAATTCTTCAAAGAACAGAGTTCCAAATATTCTGTATTTATTTTACAGGACCCAGCAACTCTAGTTTTTCAACTATTCCTTCTTAACACCAAACGCAAAAATATAATGGCGGGCATATTTTGTTTCGTTATCCCATTTTCTTAACCAGGAGTCTCCAAACTTTCAGTCGGAGGGCCGTACTGTTTACTCCAGTAAGTACCGAGGGCCAAAACCGTTTTAATTTTTCTGCCATTATCTATATAATTACATAAATCTCATTAGTATTTTTTTACAAGTGGATACCTCGCGGTTTCATTTGCGTTCATTTAGCTTTTCCGTTCCTGAGAGATTTTCAGGATAAAAATCATATGTTCGATTCAGGATACATACATTCGAAACATCGATATACATACATATGCCATACTCTTTAAAAAATCTTTTTTTTAACCTACCGAGGGTAACCGAGAGATGTTCACTAGTTTATAATGTTAGTAGGATTCATTTCAATTACTTGTTAGTTGTTATGCTCAAGTTAAATTTTCTGCGTATTATGCTCGTCATTAAGCTTTACTCAGCAAGTCAATAAAACCGAGTTATTAGAGAGATTTTTCATACCGTATTTTGGACGTCCGTTAGCTTTTCTCCCTAGCGCACATGCTCATAGGAAACATTATTACAGATGCGCATGCGCATTTTCCTATGAGCATGCGCGCTAGGAGAAAAGCTAATACGGTACGCAAAAACTCTCTAATATCATTTTGTGTGTTTTTTTATCCAACTTATTACAGCAACTTGTAAGCTATTCGCCGTCGCGAGCCGGATGAATGACACCGCGTGCCGGATTTGGCCCGCGGGCCGTAGTTTGGAGACCCCCTGCTCTAGATGAAAAAAAATTAAATAAATAGAACAAAAAGTTGTAACACACATACTGCAGCCTAAACAGGACAAACTTTTTCACTCGACAAGGAACAGAACACGACCAGAAAAACTGTTAAAAATGTTGTTGTGGCGTGAAAAAAAAAATGTTCTCTGCTCATGATAAGTGTTTTGAAACTTTTACTTCTTCTTTTCTTAATAAATGAGGGGCTTCCCCCTATGAACATGCCGTCCTCCGCAGCTTTTCATCGGTGACGCTTGCAAAACATGCATTCTCCTGCTTGTTGCGGAGCAGAACCGTTTATATATTTTTTGAGCTTGTGAAAAGATATATACACTCAAGAACCAAAACATTACGACCATCCCTACATTTTTGCAATGAACTCGCCTGGATGACGTGGAAGGCACGTGATCAGGTGGAAGTGGTGTTAAGTGGCGGCATTAATCTATGCCAAGGCGGGCTGAAGCTGCGCCAAAGGTGGATCAACTCGTTATGGACAGGGGGTCATTATGTTTTGGCTCTTGAGTGTACATGTGCGATACTCTTTACCACAACATAACTACCGTGGGATGTTCACTAGTCTATAGTGCTAGTGGGATTCGTTTCAATTATTTGTTAGCTGTTATGCTTAAGTTCAATTTTCTGCGTATTATGCTTGTCATTAAGCTTTATCTAGCAAGTCAATAAAACCGAGTTATTATTATTTCTGTGTTTTTTTTATCCAACTTATTACAGCAGCAATAAGCTATTCGCTGTCGCGGGTTATAATTTGGAGACCCCTGGTCTGACAAAGAAAAAGAAAAGAAAGAAGAAAGGTCTTCACTCACCTTGAATCGGCCGAGGTTGCGGACTATGCAGCTGAGACGGGCCTCTCTGCCCAGCGACTGCGTCACGACCACCCCGTCGTCGAACTGCGGGCACACCTCGTCCGTCAGGTCTTGGGGAGAGGGAGAAAAGGAGCGGTTAGGTTCGGGACTGGCAGTGCGCGCTGCTGTGAAGTGAAGCCTAGACAGAAAACTGCATCGGAAACGGGGATACTGTCAAGAGGAAGAAAAACGCAGACGAGATTTGGTTTGGTACGTTATTTTTGCATCCTCTTTGAGTAGCAGCGTAATATTTGATTTCTCTCTATCTAAAGAAAAACGAATTTTAAACAGTCAACTATTTTTTTACTTTTATTAACACAGTTTTCTTTTTACAATCTTCCTCCACTTGCTGTAATTGTATACCGACAAATAAAAATGAGTTGTTTTGTTATTATTATTATTGTTTGAAAAAAATTGAAAGCCTTTGATACGCTGGCACAGTCTGATTTCGTGGAATGCTGGTAGGAGTCGGATCGCTGTTCGTCGGTAGAAGAAGTTCCGGCAGTTTAATTAAAGCTACCTGTAACACTGTATCCGTTATTGACCAGCATGCTTTAGATATTTCTGGCTGGTCGCGTGCTGTTTCCCTCCTTTCCTCACAGCTATATAAATACTTAGGACACAGTTACTCTTAGAAAGACTTCAAGTAACCACCAAATTTCTACATTTGGGGGATTGGTTTGGTTTGTCGCTCTACGGTCATCTTGCGCGCACGAGGGCTAAACTGACCGGGACTTACAGTTTAAAGTGGATTCGAACCACCAACAAACATGCATGCCACCGCCAGGATTCGAACCTGACGCCTGAGATACCAAAGACCAGACGCCGACGAGCTGATGTCGTAGGATAGACGATAAAGTCGCCAAATGGTGACGCGGAAAGGAGAGAGCAAGCGGGAAGAATTATTGCAAAATGATGAAGGTAGGGCAGATGAGAGAAACGGGCCATGAAAAGGTGTCCGACGAGAAGAAGAGTGTAGAGAGATTGAAGAGCTGAGATCAAGAGATTGGAGAGCTGAGATCAAAGTATTGGAGCGATTGGAGAGCTGAGGTCAAGAGATTGGAGAGCTGAGATCAAAGTATTGGAGCGATTGGAGAGCTGAGGTCAAGTGTAAATATTCGTCTATATAAGCGTCTTAATCGAAAGAGCAAATTTATCGATGAATATTTACAAAAGGGTGCGCGGAAGACCTACCTCCCCGTGGTGCACCTGGTAACACTTTTTAGTAGCTAAAAGGAGTGGTTTCGGAGTGGTTCGGAATCCACTTTAAACCGTAGGTCCCGGACTCCTATGACTGTAAGAGCGTCACGGAGCCAAAGTCAGATTTCTACCTACGGGTGCTCCATTACAACAGAAGCTGCTTCCTTCCCCTTCAATCATGAGTACGTATGGGCTCTTGTTCTTGGCCAGCCAAGTGGGATAAGAAACAACAACAACGAATGTCTAACTCAGGGGATGGGCAAACTACGGGCCGAGGGCCAACTCCGGCCCTCCGGAAGGCTCTATCCGGCCCGCGGATAGAATTTTAATTTGCCGGTAAGAGGCAAATTAAAAGAAATATATATTTATATATTATAAATCCATCTCTTTTTCTACCTTGATTAAATATTTTTTTTTCTTCTTTTTTTTTTTCAGAGGACTGATGTTCTTTTCACTTTCTCTATTTTTGTTCCACAAAACATAAATCGACGGAAATAGCAAACCAAAATAATATATAAATCGCTAAATATGCCAAAGCTAAATTTTCCTAATTCAAGCTAAATATGCCAAAGTTAGAGTTTTTCACAAATCGTTATCGAATAAGTTTCCCAAATTGAATATCTCACGCCGAGAAAATCAGTGCTATGTTTGCTTCATCTTATATATGTGAGCAAGTGTTTTCGACAATGAACCTTAGAAAGAACTATTTCAGAAGTAGACTGACAGATGAACATTTAGCCTCGTTCCTTAGAATCAGTCCATCTCACTTCGAACCTCAATATAAGGAACTTTTAAAAATGAAATCGCAATTTCCTTCATCTCATTAACCTATTTAAATTGTAATACTTGTATATGGTTTTTATCATTTTAGAAAAATTTATCTTGGCCAGCCAAACTTTTTTTTTTTTTTTCGATTTTTGGCCCGCGACCGAAAAAAGTTTGCCCATTACTGATCTAACCTCAGGAGGAAAAGGATAGAAACAGATTATCGTTATGAGCAATTTGCCGATAGTTCAAGAGCATGAGTCCGACGAAGCTGTTCAGCTCTTTAAACCAGTCTCTTTATTTCCTTAACTCCTTCTTGCTTTACATCCGTACTGCAGTTTTCTATAATTCCTTTTTATTTCCCTTCTTTCTCGAAAAACCACGAGTCGTAGAGACTGGACCTGCACGCGGAAACGCACATTCCACTTAAGGCTCCTTCCACCGAGGTGAGAAGATTTAAGCGACAATGTTTGACCCATCACTAGCCTCGCCGCATTCACCTGAAACCGGTTTGTAATCCCCCGCTTCGAGTCGACCCACTGTTTCGAGCAGCGCATCGTGTTCCCACTTGGAATGTTTTAGAGTGTCATTGCTCAAGATCTCTTCTAGCGGGGGAACCACAGCACCATGACATCTCTGTTGTCACAACCTTTGGTCACACGTGTCACCTCTCATGACAGAACTGCTAAGAGACATTTCCTAATAGGATATGGCTCGTTCACTCATAGCATAATTGTCACATGACTCCTTAAAGGCTCCTTCTTCCCACCGAGGCGTGAGGCGTTTAAGCTTGAAGCGGTGACACATCACTAGCCTCCCCACGTTCGCCTGAAACCGGTTTGAAGTCCACCGCTTCGAGTCGACCCACTTTCAACTCGAAGCGGAACTTCACTAGGCGTATTGCTATTTCTGACTTTTCGCTGTGAAGGGGTGGAAAAAATGTTCTCGCCTGCCGCGTGAATCTTCAACGCTTCACGCCTCGGTGGGAAGGAGCCTTAAGAATCGGGAGATCCTTTCTGCAATGCCATTGTGACTTTCAATGATGTCTACCGGCCACCCAAACACATCAATCGAAATAGAGCTCATTAAGAATGGGCGTTATGCTGGACTCATTGTGCTGTTCTGTAACACGAGCGAGATTTTCATTGTTCCCGTCAAGCAGATCTGCAAGAAAACGAGCTTCAAAATCTGTTACTCACTGGGGTACTGCTTTAGATCCCGGCACACTACTTTGGTGTTGTTGGCAGAAGCTGAAAATTTAAAAAAAAAAAAAGAAATTAAAGTTAAATTTCAAAAACAATTTTTGATGGGAAAGTATCAAAATATTGTGTACTTGAGAAAAATGCACAAATATTTTTTCCATATAAAAGCAATTTGACTGTAAAATTATTTGTATATATATATATATACATTGTAAGGTTTAATTATTATTATATAACCGCGAATGGTCGCGGTTATAACTGGTAACTGTGACCAGTAACTGGGATTTTTAACTGTGTGGTCCAGCATGGTAAGGACATGCAGTGAGATCTTCAGACCACGAGGAGAACGTTAGGAGCGCCCGAGCTAGAAAGACGGTCAGGGACCGGTTCTTAATTTTTAACTATTAATACTATTGTAGAAGAGGCCATGTGTATGTATGTACTAATAGTGTAAATAAACTAATGTAAATAGAAAGAGAGATTGGTATTTCATCCTGACACAACTAGTCTCTAGCATAGAGATAACAATACACTCAAGAGCCAAATCATTATGACCACCCCTACATTTTTCCAATGAACTCGCCTGGATGACGTGGGAGGCACGTGATCAGGTGGAAGTGGTATTTAACTGGTATTAAGTGGTGGTATGAATCCATGCCAAGGCGGGTTGAAGGTGTGTTGCGCGCCAAAGGTGGGCCAACTCGTTATGGACAGGGGGTCATAATGTTTTGGCTCTTGAGTGTATATCTATAATATATAGTATACACTTGAGTGTATATATATATAACATATATATATATATATATATATTACCATTTTAAATGATATATATACATACACAGTCCAGTCACATTAATGTGACCCCTATCAAAAAGCCAGAATATACATTCTTGTATATTCTGGCTTTAAATGGAGTGTGGAATGTGGTATTTAAGTGGTATTAAGGGGAATTCTTTATAGACACTCCACTGCAAAGTGCTGCCACCTGTCTTTTGTGATTGGTTATTTCAAGTTGACGTCGAAAGTAGGTGGTGGTCACATTAATGTGACTGGGCTGTGTATATAAACCCCTACCTCAATCAATTGAATCAATTGATTCCCGAAAGGAAAAATTGTATAAATTATTGTTTTTATGAACGGAAAACGGCAGCCAAAAGATGTCATTTGAAATCTCTTCCCCTTTCCTTTTTTACTCAAACATATTGTTTAACCTTTACAGTGAAAATTATTTGAGAATATTTTTAATAAAAAATGTTTAGATTTTAGATAACAATCTAACGGTAAATTATTAGACATTCAAAGCCATAATGCTTCATTAAAATAAACGGCATTTTAATGGAGACAATAGAGTAATAATAGATAAAAAGAGTAAAAATAATTGAAATAGAGTAAAAAATGTTTGTTTTTCTACATCAGTGGTCCTAATCCTTTTTTGGAGCAATTTGAAATCCTATAAATAATTGTAGTCGCAATATAAAAAAATTCCGAAAAGTATGTTAAAGTAGTTAAGTCAAATATTAAAAAAAGAAAATTATGCTTTAAAACAGGGCTCTCCAAACTTTTCAGCCTTCGGGCCATACTGTTTACTCCATTCAGTACCAAGGGCCAAAACAGTTTTAATTTTTCTGCCATTATCTATCATTTGTAGACCAGTCGCCGAGTACGCTCTCTGAGCGAGCATACGCTTGCTAAATTTGTTGGTTCAATGACTACAATTACTATTGTGTGTATCAATACGACCCTGAGACTTGACGACATGTAGCGGTCAAAAACGGAAATAGGTAGGTAATATCCTTCATCGCTAACATATTAACGCCCATATGTATTTGTATTTTGATTCAACTTGTACTTTTTTGTGTGTGATTTACTAGTATGGAAAAGAAGCGAAAAATAGACAGTGAATGCAGAACATTCAAAGATCAATGGAACTTTCAATATTTCGTGATGGGTCAATGGAACTATCAATATTTCGTGATGGGTCAATGGAACTTTCAATATTTCGTAATGGGTCAATGGAAGTTTCTATATCTCGTGATTGGTCAATGGAACTTTAAATATTTCGTGTTTGGTCAATGGAAGTTTCTATATTTCGTGATGGGACAATGGAACTTTCAATATTTCGTGATTGGTCAATGGAACTTTAAATATTTCGTGATGGGTCAATGGAAGTTTCTATATTTCGTGATGGGACCATGGAACTTTCAATATTTCGTGATGGGTCAATGGAAGTTTCTATATTTCGTGATGGGACAATGGAACTTTCAATATTTCGTGATTAGTCAATGAAACTTTAAATATTTCGTGATGGGTCAATGGAAGTTTCTATATTTCGTGATGGGACCATGGAACTTTCAATATTTCGTGATTGGTCAATGAAGTTTCTATATTTCGTGATGGGTCAATGGAACTTTCAATATTTCGTGATGGGTCAATGGAACTTTAAATATTTCGTGATGGGTCAATGGAAGTTTCTATATTTCGTGATGGGAACATGGAACTTTCAATATTTCGTGATTGGTCAATGGAACTTTAAATATTTGCTGTCGCGGGCCAGCGGACAATTGGATGACACTGGCGGGCCGGATTTGGCCCGCGGACCGTAGTTTGGAGACCCCTGCTCAAAAAAAAAAATAAAAAATGGGGTAGAAAAAGCCTGATGCACTTAAATAGGACGCTGGAAATTGTAGTAAAATTTTCAAAATTTTTTTTTAGACATTAACATGAATTCTTCTTTTAATCGAAAAAAGACATTTCCTGATGTCTAGTCCTTAATCCACGTTGGATAGACCTAACTACCGGTTCTTTACCATTTACAGAGAGATGATCAACTGCGCAGACAGTGGAGTCTCATAGGCTGAAATGGAGATTTTTACCATTGAAAATCACAGAGACGCTAACCCTCCTAGTAACCAACCAGGGAGGATGTAACATCTCTGAAGCCTTCTTTAGCACAATATTGCTGTTTGGCGAATTGTATGTGAAAAGAAAAACTGACAAGAAAAAACAGTAACTATAGATAGCAATAACTTATATTTGGACACATATTTCTTTGGAAATCTTTTCTTTTCAAGCGCAACCGGAAATCATCTGCAGAGCACTATTTGGCTCTGGCCCACTCTTTCAGAACCACTGTTCTCCAGTAATATTGTAAAATTTAATTAATTAAAAAATACAAAAATTTCTATTTTTTGTTGTTAAATATTATATAGGTAGGGTGCAAGTATATACTTTGAATTCATAGTATTCGATGTAAAAAAATTCCAACAATCATCAGATATTTTTGAAATTTTTTTTAAATGTTTCAAATGTGTGCACAAGTAAATATTAAAATGTTTGTATAACTACAGATCTTTACGTACATTTCTATACAAATTTTATAAATAAATAGATAGAAAGAACACTTCAATCGAAAGAGAACTGATAAGGAATGCGCTAGAAACCGACCCTTTTGCACGTCAAAATCAAGCAGTGCCTTTCTGGACTCCATTTCCATCATATGCAAGATAAGGGAAATTTTTTTCTGTTCCTTTAAAACCTCGAAGGAATTTCGATTATATTATAATAAAAGTAAAAAAGAGCACCCTCTAACTGAGAACACATAACTAAAATTAGGTACCGAGTTAAGAACAATCTTAATAATTGTCAATCCTATACCGAGTTACAAAGTTAATTTCTTCTTCTTGTACTTTTTTTTTTGTTGCTGATCATCGGTAGGCCTCAAGTTCCATTGACGCATGTCACGAACAGCCCACCGACGGCAATGAGGAGAGGACATTGTATTTCGGAAGGACCTTTAAGAATAACTGTCCCACATTTGCGAGTCGTGTAGAATGAAAATTGAATAACTCCCAACCAGGCAGACTGACTATGGATGCGAGATATTTTATACACGTTGACTTCCAGACATGTCACGGGAACGATCATTGGAAAGGACTCGTCACTATCTAACCCGGTAAAAACTTCGAGGAAATAAGATGTGAGAAATTCAAAAATAAGTAAAATCCTTGAGGGTGTTTCGGAATGTCTCCTTCTGCCGCATGTCGCGTCGCCGCCTCACTCCTCGGTGGGAACGAGTCTTAAAACCCAATCCAAAAGTCCGGCGCAGACAGACAGCGTGAGTCCAGAGCTTAAAGTCAAAGTTTTTAGTATTGGTGATCTCTTTGAGACAGTGGATAATAGTGATACGGATAACTGTAGAGGAATCAGTGGGCGGTGATTTGAAGAGGGCCAGTGCATAGAACAGATTTACAGCCGCAGTTCTTACAGAACGTTTGCATCAGTGGTTCTAGAAGATGTCCGGGTGTTTCCTGTGATAATTCAGAAAAATGTGGGGAAGGTGATCCTCCACTTCAAACCCATAGGGAAATTTATCCTTTGATTCAAACTTATGGTCATTTCCCCCTAGGGGCCACTTTTTTTTTTTTTTTTTTTGATAAATATTTAGCATTTCAATGATTTGGTGTTTTCCTTATCAACGTCGGCTTCATTGACGATTGTGTTATATGGCACTTTTCATGGTCTGCTTCGGCTAAAACAATATTTCAAAATAGTGCTGTTTCATATAAAAGGCGTAATCGATGGGCTTGGCCCAAAGAAAAAAATATTGATTTCAATTTACGATTTGTTTAGGTAATTTTTTTAGAAATCAAATTCTTATTTTTGCACATTATTTTGTAGTTTTATCATTTTATGTATTCGAATGTCCAAGATTGCATCGCAAAAATAATTATTATATGAAAGTTCGACTTCAGTTACTTTTTATGACACTTCAGTATGATCTTGCATCTGTGATAATTCAGAGAAATATGTGCCCAGATATAAAAATAAATACAGCTTCTCTTTTTACTTTTCCCATTCTAAGACATCTTTCTTTGCAAACAACTAACTTTAACAACGACCTGAAATGATGTCCGATCCGAAATAAAGTTATGCCAAAAAAGGAAACAACGGAAATTGGAAACAATGTTGACAACAATGGAAGACAATGTTAAAGCGCATGATCGTAAAGGGAAAAGAATAGCCCGTTCGAAGCCTGAAACTCGTGCCCGCCAAAATGCCCTTCAACGGGAGCGGCGAGCTCTCAAGCGTCAACAGGCTATCAACCTAACGATGACAAACACACGAAATGTGTTCAAACTCCTTCTCTTTACTCTCCCTCCTGTTCTTGTCCTCTCAAGGATACTTTTAATTCGTACTCTTCAGTTACTCCTTCCTGCTCCCATTGCTTCTTGAACAATACTCATTCCGATTTAAACGACTACTCTCATGAGAAACAGTGGCTCAAAGTCGAAGAACGTTTCTTTAAATCAAATTGCAATAATTTTCTCTGTCGACTTGGATGAAGCTGACTTTTGTAAAACGTGCAGCTATCATATTCGTAAACGCAACGTTCCAAATCTTGCAGCCAATTATGGCTTTCGATATCCTGAGCAACCCTCCTGTTTGTCTGAGTTGAATGACTTGGAAGAGCGTCTCGTTGCTCTTCGTATCCCTTTCATGCAAATACGAGCTTGGTCGGGATCGTCAATATGGTATCAAGAGATCCGTTACGAATGTTCCTAACGACTTGCACAAATCAGTCGAGTGTCTTCCTCGCAATGTAAACGATTCTGCCACTATCTACGTGAAATTAAAAAAAACGTCTCTCTTTCAAATCGCACTTTATGTATCAATGCGTTAATCCCAATCGTGTTTACAATGCGGCTTTGTATCTAATGAACAAGCCTTTATACCAATCACAAAACGTTAATATCGATTTGGAATGGCTCGAAAAATTTCGAACAGAATCGTTTCCTGAAGGTCAAATGCTCAAGCTGACCTGAATCCTATCTCTTCGGAAGAGAATGATGAGTCTGATATAGACGACGATGATTATGACAACTTATTCGTAAATCCCGCTCCAGCCGAGACGGTCATTAATAAACTCAATATCAACATTGATGCTGGATTGAAATTAGCACCTGGTGAAGACCAAATGCCTTTGTCAGTATTGTTTGATGATGTTGCAGAAGAGCTCTCTTACCCAAGAATCTACTGTGGTGATATGCGTCGTTTTACGAGAAAGAAACCTCTCACCTACTCAGAGATTGTTAAATCTGAATTGAGACGTTATGATCGTCGAGGCGCTACACCTCAACAAATTTTGTAAAGCCATCAAAAAAATTTACATAAACTTTTTTAAGTAGTATACAAATTTGTCTTCGAAACAAAATTCCTACCGATTCCTCTTTGACCGCGCAACAAGTTCAAGACCAACAATGTTTAAGTCAACTCTTTTACAAAAAATCAGGAATACAAGTTCATGAAGACGATCAAATGCGGTCCGGCTCACTGGGAAAACGAAAAAAAAATCGCGTGTGTGCTCAAATCCGACAATTTGGTATGCCAACACTCTTTTGACATTGTCTGCTGCCATTTCATATACCAATAATGCAAATACGAAAAATACAAACACCAAAAATGCAGATACCCATGGGTAAACTGTACATCGGCATTAGACGATTACAATTTTTTATTATACTTATATTTTTTTTACTATTATTGTTTTTATTTTTAACTTTTTGTCTAGTTACTTTTATTGGAAGTTTAGTTCTTGTCATTAGTAACACATTATTTTTTGCTTTTTTTCTTCACATAAAAAGGCGCCAAACAGCAATAAGGCACCAAAGAAAGTTTTTGGAACAAAAAAGAGTGCTAACTTCGAATGTGGATTACTGGAAACGCTGTGTGGTTTTTAATGTTAAAAAATATCAGTTGCAGCTTCTACGATTCAACAGCCTGTAAGTAGTAGTCTGTGGAATTGACCGTCTATATATAAAATTGTGAAGCATTAATAGTGTATGTTCATGTGCGAGAAATTTGTATACAGGGCTCCTACAATTATTTGTAAGTTTCTAAATGTTGGCAGGCATCAAAAAGTTTGAGAACCACTGGTCTGAATCCTTCCTCCTGCCATCCACTTCTCCTTCCTGAGAATCCATTCGCAAACGTGTTTTTACGCCTTGTGACAGTCCAGAACTTGGACTTCGTGACTTTGATGTCTTTCTTTTTTTTTTTGTTAAAAGATTTTTTTGTTAAAAGATAGTTAAAAGATTGGTTTGGTTCGGTTTGTCGCTCTGCGGTCATCTTGCGCACACTTTAGGCTAAACAGACCGGGACCAACAGTTTTAACGATAGTTGAAATAAGACGGTAGGCCTAACAGTAGGGCAAAAAATACAAATTATAAGTGAAGCTGCTGTTAGGTTTAAATGCCAAATAGGATTTCTGTTAAGAAGGGGGAAAAGAGAATGCATAAATAAAATATTTATTCTTATTTATATATCGTTTTAAAGTGAAGAGTCCGCTGCTCTCCTAAGAATTTTTAATTGATTAGTAACATGTGGGCTGAAAAGTTCGTTGGCTGACACATAGATGGCTCTACTAGTACTAAATCCATATGAGTTTTTAGTTAGCCCTAGCCTTCAAAAGACACGTGTATAACTTTGACAGTTGTCGCACTATTAGTATGTGAGTTATAACATTTTTAGTGACGTTATAGCATTTTCAGTGTTCATCACGTGCTGACACTCGGCTGACTGTCGATTGGACTCCGGTGTGAAAGGATGGAGCCCTGTTTCATCCACTGTCACATATCGACGCAAACATTTGGGTTTATTACGTTTGAACAGCTCCAAACACTGTTTAGAATAATCCATTCGTTGTTGTTTTGGGTCGATTGTGAGCTCGCGCGGCACCCACTTTGAACAGAGCTTTCGCATACAGAGCTTGGCAGACCTTTGAACAGAGCTTGGCTTCAATAGTATTTTTTGTCGCCAAAAGCAATGCTTTATTAACACACGAAATTCCTTTTATCCATTTGTTTCAAATTAACAAAAGTTGCTTCACTAAAACTGCTATAACTCACTTACTAATAGTGCAACAGCTGTCAAATGTATACACGTGTCTTTTGAAGATTAGGGCCTACTAAAAATTATATGGATTTAATACTAGTAGCGCCATCTGTGTGTCAGCTTATTAACCTTTCAGCCCACCTGTTAGAGCAGTAAGCAGTAACGACATGCTGATGATTAGGAGCACTCACCCTTGTCTGCAGCGGACTCCGTGTACTTTCCGCCCTTGCTGGAATGATCGTGCTGGGCTTCTTCCTCTTGGTCTGCAAAAACAACTGGAGTTAGTCAAACAACTTTTTGCACTGCAATTCAAAAAGCGATTCTACATAACTACCCCTCGTGGTTCATAAAAGAAAGCATGTCTTGGAAAAAATATTTCTCACTCCCTGTCCCTGAGCCGACATTTTGATTCCTCACCCCCGACTTCTGTTCGACGTTTTATGATCTTTACTAATAGATTTAGAAGCAGAAATTGAATGACTTTTTATGGAACATTTATGAAGACAGTTTTTTCAATTCCTACTATTAGCTCACACTCTCCCGATATATATCTTGTTCACATTTTCTATCGTTCATGAAATACTATTGATTCATCCACTCGAGTTCAAATACATTTTTGAACTTGTAGAGGATGACACTGGATGTGAATACAGTTTTTCAAATATTAATTCAGTAATTAAATTTAATTCATTCATTTTAGTTTTTTTAGATTTAAGTTGCATATATCTACCAATAGATGGCGCCAGATGTAAGTTGAAGGTTTAAATTTTATTTATAAAGGACTTTCTGCAATAGAGTGAAGAAAAAAAGTAGGAATTGACTTAATTTTTTTTTATATTACTTGTTTTTCAATAACAATGTATTATTTACAATTTCAAAGGTGAAGTCACTTAATAAGCATTTTTGTACTCTACTCTAAATGTACATTATTCTAAATGTGCTTACAAAATATACACAGATGCCCTATAAAAATAACTGTGCTAAATGAACAGTAATTATGAAACTGTTTAAGATGAGCCAAAAAGAAAAAATTACATTTTAAGCACATTAGATTCTATATCTGTAATACATGAAATGCTTTTTTTGTTCTTAAGCTGTTAAACAAACGGTTGTTCTTCACTGTCTTCTGTTTGATAACATACGCGATCGCTAATCAATTCAAAATCACTAGGTACATCATTGCTAGTGAATAGGAAGGAAATAAATGATTGTGTGTTTTGATAGGTGTTAGCTGTTTAGGTTTGATAATTTGATACTTTCGAAATCGTTTATTTGAAATTGCTAATGGTAGTACTTCTTTAGCATTTATTTTTAAATCTAAGTAAATGCAAAAAGTCTCATACACGTTAGATGCAGGACTCGTCGCATGGCGTGAGGCATGTGAGAAATAGGATTGAATTTTAATAAGCAGAAATATAATATCACGAAATCGTTGACCGGGTGGAATTCCGAAGAACTCTGCAATGCCATTCACGCAGCAAGCCACTCGGCAGGCTTACCCGGGCTCTGAAGATTCATTCGATTGCATGACAAACGCATATTTTTTCTCTTTCATTATCGATCTGATGCATATTCACTTCTAAAAATGGACGAAGTTGACGGATTTCGTACCAAAATAAAGTTCATCTGATTTTTGTTCACATCATTTTCGTTTCATCATTTCGCTTTTTTTTTTTTTTTTTCAATTCCTTCTATTAGCTCACACTCTCCCTATATATATATCTTGTTCACATTTGTCAATCGCTCGTAAAACACTGTTTGTTCATCCATTCCAGCACAGATACATTTTTTTTGAACTTGTAGTAGATGACACTGGATGTGAATACAGTTTTTTCAAATATCAATTCATTACCTAAATTTAATTAATTCATTTTAGTTTTTTTAGATTTAAGTTGCAAGTATCTACCAATAGATGGCGCCTGATAAATTAAAAAAAAATGAATGATAATTATTTGTAAAGGACTTTCTGCAATGGAGTGAAAAAGAAAAAGTAGAATTGACTTTAAAAGGATTTTTTTATTACTTGTTTCTTGTGTTGTTTGCCTTGTTGACCCACACGAACATGCCGCAGGGGTGAGATGGGCGTTGAGTTAAAATGTCGGAGGAGATAAAAGCGGACGAAATTCGACAGGGTCGCATCCAAAATGATTGACAGAGGGTTAAATTCATCTCAACTCGTCTTTCCGGGACGTTTGGGTGCCAAGGTTCCAATTCACACTCTAAACCGATCCCTTCGAAAGGAATGCCCTTGCTGAGCAAAAATATCGTGTTCTGAAATCTTTCTTGCTTTAGAAGGAGTGACCAGTGGATGATCTCTCTTTATATTTCATCTATAGATCTAAGTACCAAACCTCTTTGCTTCTGATTTTGGCAACATTTTAAAAATCTTTTGCAGATGAAACAATGTTGATCAGTTTCAATGATGAAGATGAAGATGTTTGAAGATGTTGCCCAAAGTATTGGGAATCATGCAAATCTTTCTCTTTCGTTTTGCATCCGGATCCGACGTCCTATGCCGAAGGCATGTAATGTGTCGTGACGTCGGGCACGGAAGTATAAATTGATATGTAAATCAAGTATGCTGAGCTCGAATGGTCGGCTGGCTGCAGGTAACAGGATGGGATCATAATTAAGTTAAAAACCAAAAGTAACAGGTTGGCAACATACTTAACAGTGCAACAGCTGCCAAATTTCTACACGTGTCTTTTGAAGGTGAGGGCTAACTAAAAATCATATGGATTTAATACTAGTAGCGCCCTCTATGTGTCAGCCTACGAACATGTCAGCCCACCTGTTATGGTTTTTGCAAAGTGTTACTTTTTAGCCTTTATGTCATAATAAAATTTACTTTCTTAAATTAAATTAGACTGCAGAGATTATTGCTTCTGCTGTACTCTACACTGCGGCACTCGGCTAAAGAAGACGGACAGAAGACCCTGATGAAGAGGGAGAAGCCATTTTCCCAAAATCTGGAGAAAGTCAACTCGTTTATGTCCTTTTTATTTCGAGATTTTATTCCACATCACGACCTAGTGTATTAAAAAAAGGTACTTACGTATTAACGGTACCTTGGCGGCAGTTGCGCCAATAAAGAGCACACGCGCCAACCGCAGCTACAGATTTGGCACCAATCTACACTTAAAATTTTTGTTCCAAATAATAAAATATATAAAACACTTCATTTAAAATCAAAACGCTTTCAAAAACGCTTTTTTTTTGGTAAAATATTTCGCTCCTGAAAAATAAAATTGCATCTTGTTCTGTTTCTGGCAAATCCCAAATACGCATTTTCGTAGCACTACAAAATGGCGTCAAAACTCATCAAATCTGCAGCTGTTAGATTGGCGATACTTAAAAACCGCCAAGTCTGTCGCCAAAGTATCGTTAATACGTAAGTACCAAAAAAATTACGATTTATGAATGTGCGCTTCCTTCGATCGCTGTCTGCAGCAGCGCACCCAGTCTCCTCTTCAAGCTCATCAGTGAAATGTGCTCAAACGGATGGCTATTTCCCAACTAAGCACCAAATGTTTTTTTTTTATTAAGTACGTAGTATTTCAGTGAACTAGTGTTTTTATTATCAGCTTTGTTGTTGCTGTTGTTATCGTGCCCATGGATTTAAAATATTATTATCATGAGCTTGATGATATTGGTGACGGATCTCGTGACATATTAAGAAAATTCCTAACATGCAATTTTGAAATTCTCTAGATTTGAACCTTCTTTAAACTTAACTGCTGTGAAATTGCATTAAATTAATATAGTTTTTTAACTATACTATTTTAACGAAGTTTCAGAGCAGTTAAGTTTGTTCTTTGGAGCTATTAACGTAGTATTATTTTCTTATCTGTACATAATTAGCTGTTTGCTTTACTTATATTTATTTTTTGAAGGAATAGTGTTTTTGATAGTTTTAGAGTAAACGTTTTAATTTTGGGACATAAAAAAAAAGTAAGCAGTTTTTTATAATATTCTCCAATAATCTAGTATTTTTATGCGTAATAGTCATTTAAATAATTATTTGAAGACTTTAGCAGATGGATTTGTTTCGTTATCTTCAACATGAAGTAAAATCATTGCTACTCAAATAACGAGTTCCTCACTGCATGCTCATCCAGCAATTGTCTGCCTTGTTGTTGTTATCGTGCCCATGGATTTAAAAATATAATAAAAGTTAGATCAAGATAGCGATAGCGATAGCGACCGCTTCATCTTCACGATAGCGGCCGCTGGCAACTACAGGACTTCTCTTAAGTTGGCCTCGATCGGCACCCTACCCAATTGCAAAGCATCGGGAGTGAGTGCTGGGCACTCTAGAATGTGCTCAGGTATTAGGAAAGCGTTGGGGCAATTTCTGCAGGGGATGTATTCCCTGGTCTTGTCTGGGATCTCTGTAATGAGTTCTGAGTCTGCTAACAACTGATGTCAACTTCCTAGGGCAGTTGAAGTCCGTGATGAGTGGCTTCTTAAAGTTATGAGGAATGAGTCGGCTTTCGGCAACTGCGTTAGCATCTGCAAGCGTGATGGTAGTCCTGGGTTGACCATTGTCCCTGGTTACTTTGGCTAAAGAGTCAACTCATTCGTTGCCCTCAATGTTGACACTTGCAGGAATCAGCTTTGATTTGATAAAATTAGCTTTTATCAGATTTAATTGGCAAATCTCCCTCTATTGAACGACACTTTTCCAGGTTTAGCCTTATTAAATGTGCATCTAATGAGTGAAGCTTACGTAAGCAATCAGCTGGTAGAAGGGGTAAAGAAGATTGAATTGAATTTATAATTGGGTTGTGGGATTTTATAGAAATTAAATTTTTATTTTTTGTGCAACAGATCGTGGTTTTTATGTACTTTTTTCAATTCCTTCTTTTAGCTTACACTATCCTTATATATATCTTGTGCAAATTTTCAATCGTTCATAAAACACTTATATTCATCCACTCGAGTTCAAATACATTTTTTTTTTGAACTTGTAGTGGATGACACTAGATGTTAATACAGTTTTTCAAATATTCGTTCATTTATTAAATTTAATTAATTAATTTTAGTTTTTTTTTTAGATTTAAGTTACATATACCTACCAATAGATGGCGCCAGATAAGCTTACAAAAATGAATGGAAATTATTTATAAAGGACTTTCTGCAATACAGTGAAAAAAAAAAAGTAGGAATTGACTTAAATTTTTTTTTTATATTACTTTTTTTTATGCATATGAACCAAATGAGTACAATGTAAAAAAAATGTTAACAAAATAACTAATTAAACAAGAATTTCGACTTTAGATATATTTTCTACTATTATATGACTTTAAATAATTATTGTAGGACCTAACCTCAACTCCAAACTGCAAATGATGAAAAATCATGCATAATATTAGAGCACTACGGTGCGCTAATATTTAACTGATCGCCCGTTTTATATTTCAGCCGCAAACCATTTAACCCAGGACCACCCAAGAGTCACGATCCCCAAGTTTCCAAGAATTGGAGCATCACATAACATTACTGCCGTTTGTTTACTTTCTATCCACCTCAAACCTGAAGCCATGCCTACTCCACGAAACCCCTTTCCCCCCACCGCCACGGCTTGAATTTATTTTCAGCACTGTGTAAAGGATTCCTTCCGGGAAGGCACGGGAAGCTCACCTGTTTCTTCCCCTGTTCACCTGTTTCTTCCCTAAGTTTCTCATTCCCAGCTGTTCCATTACTCTCTTTTACGCAACTACCCTTTTATGCAATTTGATTCCGTAATTATGATATACCTTCACCCTCAGCACTCCTACAACAAAAACTACCTTTGCCTTTGCCTTTGTCGTACCTAACGGTTGCTCTTCGTCTTGCCCCCTTGTCACACCTACTGTAAGAGGGTACTGAAATGGAGTTGTTTGTGAATCCTGTTAAAAAGCCCTTTTCAAGCGGATATTTTGCAGCTAAATATCAACTGCACACATCAAAGTGAGTTACTTACAGGGTGATCTGGGGACGTAACTTCCGTATCTGTTGCACAGGATGCTTTCCACACCTGAAAAGAAGCAATTCAATTTTAGTGCCACTTGAAAAATGAGCGCCCACTCACAAATCTGTGAGGAAACTGTTATATTTGCACGTGTAGCATAAAATTATATTTACACGTATAGCGCATGTTAATGTCTTGTTAAGTTATATTCTTTGCACGTGTAGCGCGAGTTAATGTCTTGTTAAGTTATATTCTTTGCACATGTAGCGCGAGTTAACGTCTTAAGTTAATGTCTTGTTAAGTTATATTCTTTGCACGTGTAGCGAGTTAACGTCTTGTTAAGTTATATTCTTTGCACGTGTAGCGCGAGTTAATGTCTTAAGTTAAGGTCTTGTTAAGTTATATTCTTTGCACGTAGCGTTAAACTATATTTACACGTGTAGCGTGTGTTAATGTTTAATGTTAAGCGAAATTGGCAACGTTATTGTTGTTCTATGAAAAATAAAGATGGCTGTTGTTGTGTTGTATTGTTACTTTATTGTGGCGAATCTGGGATTACAGTAAAGTAAGTGTGATTTGATTTTTCATAATTTAATTTTTTTAATTGGATTATTTTAAGAAATTAATTTGGTAAATGATTTTATTTTTATTATTATTTTTATATAAAATTTCTTTTATTTTACAAATGATTTTTTCACTTCCTTCTATTAGCTCCCACTCTCCCTCTATATATCTTGTTCAAACTTACAATCGTTCATAAAACACTTTTAATTCATCCACTCGAGTTCAAATATATTTTTTGAACTTGTAGTGGATGACGCTTGATGTCAATACAGTTTTTCAAATATTCATTCAGTCATTAAATTTAATGAATTAATTATATTTTTTTAGATTTAAGTTGCATATATCTATCAATAGATGGCGCCAGATGTAAGAGGAAAATTTCAACTTTATTTGTAAAGGACATTTTGCAATAGAGAGGAAAAAAATAGGAATTGACTTAAATTTTTTTTCACTTCCTTCTATTAGCTCACACACTCCCTATATATATCTCGTTCAAATTTCCAATCGTTCATAAAATACTTTTACTCGTCCTCTCAAATTCAAATGCATTTCTTTTGGAACTTGTAGTGGAGGACACTGGATGTGAATACATTTTTTTCAAATATTAATTCAGTAACTAAATTTAATTCATTAATTTTAGATTCAGGTTGCATATATCTACCCATAGATGGCGCCAGATAAACTTAAAAAAAAATGAATGAAAATTATTCATAAAGGACTTTCTGCAATAGAGTGGGAAAAAAAAGAAGGAATTGACTTTAATTTTTTTTTTTTATATTACTTGTTTTCATTAAGAAATCAGAGAAATTCATTTAACTAATAAATATTACAAATATATTTTATTGTTAAACATTTTAAGCAAAAGAAACTTTCTTGAAAATATATCAAATTACAGAGACAACAAAACTACATTCTACTGAAAAGATTTCGTATTTAATGAAATTATGCAGTTGGGTCCAAAATTTATGGAATGAAATTTAAAAAACTTTATAAGATTTGAAATAAAAAAAGTTTAACAAAAACTTCTAATACATAATGAAAAAATAAAACATAATCGTTCATAAAATACTTTTTATTCGTCCTCTCAAATTCAAATGCATTTCTTTTGGAACTTGTAGTGGAGGACACTGGATGTGAATACATTTTTTTTTTCAAATATTAATTCAGTAACTAAATTTAATTCATTAATTTTAGATTCAGGTTGCATATATCTACCCATAGATGGCGCCAGATAAACTTAAAAAAAATGAATGAAAATTATTCATAAAGGACTTTCTGCAATAGAGTGGGAAAAAAAAAGAAGGAATTGACTTTAATTTTTTTTATATTACTTGTTTTCATTAAGAAATCAGAGAAATTCATTTAACTAATAAATATTACAAATATATTTTATTGTTAAACATTTTAAGCAAAAGAAACTTTCTTGAAAATATATCAAATTACAGAGACAACAAAACTACACTCTACTGAAAAGATTTCGTATTTAATGAAATTATGCAGTTGGGTCCAAAATTTATGGAATGAAATTTAAAAAACTTTATAAGATTTGAAATAAAAAAAGTTTAACAAAAACTTCTAATACATAATGAAAAAAAAAAAACATATTTCAAATTCTTGAGTATTCAAGACAACAAAAATCAATTGCCAAATACTGAACATTTCTTTTTTATATTACTTGTTTCTTTGTCGGAATGTTCGCTGCAATATGCGGGACAGCGCTTTGAGCGGCGGATGTTTGTGGGCCCCGTGCCAAATGTGATTTTCGTGCAAAAAGAAATATAATTTGTTTTTATTGTAATATTTTAAATATCGCACCGTTTAGTTTTCGAAAACATTCAGTTTAGTCAACAGTTGTTGAGATTCAGCCGCTCCACAGCTAGCTACTAGGTAGGGATTGCAAT
Organism: Caerostris extrusa; assembly: GCA_021605095.1. Lineage (NCBI taxonomy): Eukaryota > Metazoa > Arthropoda > Arachnida > Araneae > Araneidae > Caerostris > Caerostris extrusa. The sequence continues at coordinate 43,470 of BPLR01018218.1, read as the reverse complement.
ACCGAATACCGGTATTTTGAGCCATTTGCGCAATTCACAATACCGGTATTCACAAGTTTAAATATCGTTGTTTCGGTATTTAGTAGAAATTTAGAATTCTTATCCGTGAAATTTTTATTCATATCTATGAATTCTTATCTGAAAACTAGAAATTCTTATCTGTGAAAACAAGGTTGTAGTTGTGAAGAAGTGTAATATTTCGATATTTTTTTAAATTGGTGTGTTTGTTATTCACAATGTATTTGCATATCATATGTTAGATAATAATCAAAATATTCAAAATATTTTGAATATTTTGAATATCTGAAAAATATATAAATATTTTTCAGATTTATTAAATATAGACTCATGAACAATACTCCTTAATAATGAATAAGAATAACTTTAAAGAACATAAAAAAATCAATTGTTAGTAATTCGGTTTGGTTTCATTATTTATAGGATGAACAGAATAGGGTGACATAATGTAAAAAATTTTCAAAAGTTATTAATGTGAATGGAGAAAAGTACAAGCGGACTTCATACACATTTAAAAACGAAGCATGATACAAATTTGTGAAAGAGGAAAGAATCTAATTGCGTTGAAGATACAAACTCAAGCACAGTTTCTAAGCCCAAGCCATCAGGGATTTTATATTATTTTGAAAAAAAAAAAGAAAAGATAATTTGGATGAAATTTTTAAGTAAAATAACAGCATCAGATGGTTTGCAATTTCGAGTGTTTCCAATTTCTTTTTCTTTTTCTAAAATTTCTACTACCGGTATTAAAACCAGTATCACGGTATTAAGATCTAAAAAATACCGAATACCGGTATTGAACTTTTGGTCCGCTATTGCAATCCCTAATACTAGGGTACTGAATGCATGCATTTTCAACTTCCGAATGAATTTCTGTATCTTCGCAGCACCTCCTTACGACGGCAGGCACAACTTTCACAATATCTTTCGAAATTCGAGATGTCAGTGACTGTGAAGGAATCAAAAGATAACAGTTGGGCTGACATGTTCGTAGGCTGACATATAGAGGGTGCTACTAGTATTAAATTCTTATGATTTGTAGTTAGCCCTCACCTTCAAAAGACACGTGTATGAATTTGACAGCTGTCGCACTATTAGTATGTGAGTTAGAGCATTTTTAGTGAAGCAACTTTTGATAGTTTGGAAAAATGGATAAAAAGAAATTTCGTGTGTTAATAAAGCATTGCTTTTTAACGAAAAAAAAAAAAAATACTATTGATGCCAAGGCTGGGCTTGATAAACATTATTCGGACTTTGCACCAGGAAAATCAACCGTAGAGAAGAGATTTGCTAAATTTAAACGAGCGAAATGAGCACCGAGGACGATGCACGCCGTGGACGCCCCAAAGAGTCTGTTACCGACGGAAACATAAAAAGTCCACAAAAAAATTTCTGATAGCCGTAAAGTGAGGTTGATTGAGATAGCTGAGACTCTAAAGATATCAAATTAACATCGTGAATGAATATTTGGATATGCGAAAGCTCTGTTCAAAATGGGTGCCGCGCGAGCTCACAATCGCCCCAAAACAACAACAAATGGATGATTTTAAGCAGTGTTTGCAGCTGTTCAATCGTAATAAACCCGAATTTTTACGTCGATATGTGACAGTAGATGAAACATGGCTCCATCATTTCACACCGGAGTCCAATCAAGTGGACTGCACGTGATGAACACTAAAAATGCTATAACTCACATACTAATACTGCAACAGCTGCCACATGTATGCACGTGTCTTTTGAAGGTTAGAGCTAACTAAAAATTATATGGATTTAATACTAGTAGTGTCAGCCTACGAACTTTTCAGTCCACCTGTTATTTACTTAGAGACGGAGGAGTTGCTGTCGTTTCTGTTAAAAACACGATTCCTGGTCTCCATGACTCGATGGGTTGTCACTCAACTCTACTTTATAGCAGTATCCGTGTTCGAGTTCTGTGTATGCACAATGGACATACGTCTACACGTATACGTTTAGTGAGGAGTGCATGCATAATGGATATAAATTCTACATTCGTTATGTTAGTGAGGAGTGCATGCATAAGGGATATAAATTCTACATTCGTTATGTTAGTGAGGGGGTGCATGCATAATGGATGTAAATTCTACATTCATTATGTTAGTGAGGAGTGCATGCATAGCGGATGTAAATTCTACATTCATTATGTTAGTGAGGAGTGCATGCATAGCGGATGTAAATTCTACATTCATTATGTTAGTGAGGAGTGCATGCATAGCGGATGTAAATTCTACATTCATTATGTTAGTGAGGAGTACATGCATAGCGGATGTAAATTCTACATTCATTATGTTAGTGAGGAGTGCATGCATAATGGATGTAAATTCTACATTCATTATGTTAGTGAGGAGTGCATGCAAGATGGATGTAAATTCTACATTCGTTATGTTAGTGAAGAGTGCATGCATAACGGATATAAGTAAAGTTAAAAATTTTTTACCAATTTTTCCAAATTTTAATAGAAAAATATGCGTGTATATACATTAAATTTCGTATTTCTCAATGCTTTATAATCAAATTTAAGAATGACACCCAAAAATATCAATAAAATCATTATTTAAAAATGTCTGAACCCTAACCGGCCAGAAACCCTCCAATTTTTTGATAACCTAGTTTTATGTTAGAAAAATAAATCACAGTTCTCTGAACACAGAATTCACAAAGAGTTTCAGAAAATAATTAAGAATTACTCGATTTAAAATTCCCTCATGCTAAAGTTCAATAATGCTGCTTTATTTATCTAGCCTTCGCAAAGATATTTTTTATTCTAATTTATAAGAACTTTTGAACGTGGCAACACAGACTTATTTGCATGTTGCATTAAAAATCCACGTGTTTCACATTTTTGTTGCTTGAAATGGAATCATACAGGAACTTTGAGGGCAGGGATGCAACTTTTTCGGTCGCGGGCCAAAAATCGAAAAAAAGTTTGGCGGGCAAAGATAAATTTTTCTGAAATTTAAAGAACAATATATAATTTAAATATGCTAATGAGATGAATTAAATTGCGATTTCATTTTTAAAAGTTCTTTATATTGAGGTTCGAAGTGAGATGGACTGATTCTAAGGAACGAAGCTCAATGCTCATCTGTCGATCTGCTTCGGAAATAATTCTTTCTAAGGTTCATAGTTGAAAACACTTGCTCACATATATAAGATGAAGCAAAGATAGCACTGATTTTCTGGGCGTGAGATATTAAATTTGGGAAACTTACTTTCTATAATGATTTGTAAAACTCTTAACTTGTTGATGCCAATCTACAGCTATAACTAACTTAGAAGTTCCGCCGATTAAAAGGTGTCTGTGCTTATTATTTCCGTCGATTTATGTTTTGTAGAACAAAAATAGAGAAAATAAAAAGATCATCAATCCTTTGAAAAAAAAATAATAATAATATTTCATCAAAGTAGAAAAGGAGATGGATATATAATATATTTCTTTTAATTTTCCTCGGACCGACAAATTAAAATTCTATCTGCAGGCTGGATAGAACCTTCCGGCTGGCCGTAGTTTGCCCATCCCTGGTTTAAGCTAACCTCGGATCCGACTTAAGTTTCCTTTATTCTGAAAGTTATGATCTCTATAATATATATATATATATATATATATATATATGTATGTGTGTGTGTGTGTGTGTGTGTATGTATATTTAACACACAAGGAAAAGTCTAAGAAAAACTTTGAGTAACCAGTAAAGCTTCACGGTGATTGGTGGCATCGCAATAACGCTTCTCACATCACCGGCTTCTTGTTTGTCATTTTTCTGTTACACGACAAGCAAATGGAAATCAGTTTGCTCTAAAAGTATTTGCCGAAGGCTATACGTCCCTTTATCATTCGGTATCTGTGCGTAGTACACAAAAGCGGGATAAAAGCGTCCGTCAATTTACAGCAAAAAAAAAAATCATGCAATTGTTACTGATGAAATTATAACTTTGAAATAATCTATTATGTTTCTTTTTCCAACACATCTTCACAAATAAAATGTCTGTTGTTGTTGTTGTTGCTCATCCCCTTGATTTAGAATCCCAAACTAAGTCCAGTAGATCATGCTGCATCAATAGATCTTCCCCTCATTCAACAGTTGCCTCACAGAGGCACCCATACAATCGATGAGATGAGAGGGAGATGCGATGGCCGAACAACGACAAAGCGCATATGTCTTCTCGTCTCCATGAAAGGTCAGTGTGGCCAGTCCTTAGTCTAGCTAAAGCAATTTGAGCAGACCTAGGACAGGAGCACTGCAAGGACATACTAGGATATTTAGCGGCGTACCATGCATGAATGGGTGGCGAGCGGTATTCACTCTGGCTAAAGTCATGGAATGAACTTCTGAAGCTAACAGATTGGAAGAAGCTTTGGGAAGTTCACAACCTTCCCTAGCGAGCAGATCAGCAATTTCATTTCCGTAGAGGCCCACATGGGAGGGAATCCACTGCAAGCACACCGATCCGATCTGGTATAAAATGTGAAGTGTATTGTAGCTTGGAATGTCACATGACATCTGTCAACAGTATCACTGCGCATGCAATGAAGTGAACACGAGGGATATTTGTTCCAAATTGTGAGGGGTATCAGAAACCGAAATGGGTTCAGATTTAATTGGTAAACAGACCCATAAGCTTCATAGCTAGAGGAGAACATTAAAAGCTCTAATGGATCCCCGACATCGAGATACATTCAAGTCTTTTCAATAAAAATCAAAGTTATAAATTACCTTCTTCCTAATAGAAAACAAATGATATGAAAATTTTTTTTTAAAGTCAATTCCTACTTTTTTTTTCTTTTATAATGCAGAAAGTCCTTCATAAATAATTTTCATTCATTTTTGTAAGCTTATCTGGCGCCATCTATGGGTAGTTACATGCAACTTAGTTCTTAAAAAAAAAATAAAATTAATTAATTTAATTTAATTACTGAATTAATATTTGAAAAAAACTGCATTAACATCACGTGTCCTCCACTACAAGTTAAAAAAATATGTATTTGAACTTGTGTGGATGAATAAAAAGTAAACGATTGAAAATGTGAACAAGATATAGATAGGGAGAGTGTGAGGTAATAGAAGGAATTGAAAAAATGATTCACTTTTTTTTGGTAATTATTTCTTGCAAATGTTCTCATCTAGACAAAGTGAGTTCGTTGGGCTGCTTTTTCTGTGGCTAATAGTTCTAATTCACAATAAAATTGAACACTTTTTTTTCGTCGAACAGCAAACAATATTTTAATTACATAAAAGTAAATTAAATAGGTAAGCGCATTACCTTTTCAAGACTAAAAGCTTTCAGCTAAAACGTTTTGGAAAATTATTTTATTTTTCAAAATTAAAATTAAATTTTTATCGAAATGTATTTACTAATTTGAACTGAAATGAAGGACATCCATTTTAGATATTAAGGCAATAAAGGCTTCAGGCAATAGACACCTTAATGATAAAATAATGCAAGAATAAAAGGAATTTATGATTAGCTAGATAAATCATTTTTTTTTTAATGTTTTATAAAATGTGTTAAAAATAGTATTTTAAAATTTTGTGAAACCTTAACACAGATTAGAACTTTAACGCATTTTACTAATTGTAATTTATTTAGAACTTCTAGGGGTGTTATGCTACACAATTTAATAAAAACAACCTTTCCATTTCTAAATAATAATCACTACATTTCATGGTTTATAAATATATCTTATTAATTTATTTCTTGATTTATTTTGTCTTTAAGTGTTTCAATTGCTTATTAAAATCTTAAATTGAATTACTACATAATTTCTTAGAAATCAAGTTGCTATTAAAAGTAAATAAATAAATAATAATAATAATAAGAGAGAGAGAGAAAGAGAGAGAAATTTAGAGTGTAACCCGCAATACGTATTTGATACATTCCATTTTGAGACGTATTTCAAAATGTAGGTAATACTTCTAAGATGTATATTGTAATATCAATAAATAATGCATTGAAAATACTTTTTAATGCATTATTAATTGATAATCTCATAATGCATTAAAAATGTTTTATTTGTTTATAAAACGGCTTCACATTCGGTTGAAATGTACTAATTATGTAAATCATACATATAAGAAGTTAAAAAAAAAGATTTTTTTTTCACAAGCAACTTTGCAAGAGAAATATTCAAGCAAATGAGAGAGAGCCTAATGCCATATAGGTTGGACAAAAACTGTAGGAAAAAATAGACACACATAGATAATCAAAAAAGAGGACGAGCACACAACGTTTTTTTTTAGGTAAAAACAGTCAGTCCATGTCAAGGATAGGAAACCGAGTCGAAATCCGCATTTCTGTGCTTCAGTTGTTTTCAAATCGGGGCCTGAATGGACGCTCTTCTAGCGCTCTGGAGCTCAGTACCACGGATTTCGGGTTCGAGTCCCGGCGGTGCCATGGATGTTTGTAGTGGTTCGAAATCCACTTTAAACCACAGGTCCCGGTCTAATAGGATCTTAGAGTATTGCGGGGGCATTGTGACTCCGCGTCCGTGGCTTATCTTTTAGTGACACGCGCCCCCTAGTTAATGCAAAGTGAGTAACGCTTGTGCAGCGCTTGCCTCAAGGCATCCAACACAGCTGTCTAAGTGTTTCCCAGCTGCATTAGAAAAAGAAACACAAATTTTTTGTTTTCAAATCTCCTTGTTTTCCTTCTCGCTGGAGCGAAAGAGTGGGAGAAACGTTTCGAAAGAAAGTTGGAACGACGACGATTTGCCAGATTAATGGAGAATCTTGGTTGCTTAGCAACCTCTATCTCCTGCTTTGCGAGTGAAGAAAATTTCTTAAGCTTTAAGCCCATTGATTTGATAGAAAAAAGCAATATAAGTATATTATTAATTTATCAAAAAATTAATTGTTCGAAATTTTATTAATTAATAAATACATAAAAAAATAATAAGAATAAAAAATAAAAAATTTCTGCATATATAATTTTTTAATATTATTATTATAATTTCAAGTAGGTAATAAAAAGATAAACATTAGAAACAAACAATAACGATTGGAGGGGAAATTGTGACTCAGTGGAGAAACTGCATGGCAATTCGGAAAGGAGGATATCGGAACGTTAATGAATAATATTCAGAACAGCGCGAGGTTTTTTGCGATTTTTAAAATCAGAAATGTCATAAACATAGTTGCTTAGATCGTTCAAAAACGGAATTATTGATATTTGGAATGGAATTATAAATTTTTTTTGCAGTTTTATACACAAATTGCTTAAAACTTCGAAGGGAAAGAGCATGTCTGATATTCTCATTTCGGAAAAACCAGGGCGAATTTGTAATCATACGTAGGATTTTATTTTCAAGTCTTTGTATGATCTCGAAATTCGACGGAGCAGTAAATCCCCAAATAGGACTCGCATATGCAAGTATTGGACTCAAGTAAGCAAGATAAATGAGCTTTTTATTTTCCAAGGACATAATAGATTTCCTACAAATGAGTGGATACAGTACACGAATGCATCTATTAAATTTATCCCTAAGATAGTTAATGTGAGGAGCATAATTTAATTTACGATCTAAGATTACACCCAAATATTTAGTTTGCCCAGCCCAATTAATAGGATTATTATAAATTTTGATAGAAGGAGTATTAAGAACCCTTTTACGCGTGAATAGTACTGCTTTCGGTTTTCTCAACGTTTAAAAAGAAAGTTGGAAAGCGCGCGCGCAAACTTTTAAATGAATAGATGTGCATCATCTGGTCCGACTGTAAAATCTGCCCCCTAAATGTGCGCGCACGTGTTTGTATTGAGCTCTGAATTGTCGAAGTTAAAAAGATACATTTCATGAGTTCTGTAATCAATAATTATTTGATTGTAATTAGATAAATTTGATTCAAAGAAAATGACAGTTTTCAATCAAATTAAATGTGCACAATAAGTGATTCTCATAATCATATTATTTTTACTTCTAGATCTACTAGGCGATCATTTTCCCCCTGGAGATCCGTTTCTCCTCATACACACTATTTAAGCTGCAAAGAAACATTTACAGACATCTTTCAGACATTCAAAACTACGTGGGTCAGCGGCACAACGGATAACGCGCCTGATTAGGAGATTCCCTGTTCGAATCCTGGCCGGCTCGACCTATTCGCATTTAGCCTTTGTTTTATTCGCAATTAAATTATTGTAGGAACCAGTCCTCCGTACCGGGATCTCATTTAAATATTATAGTTTAAAAACACTAAAAACTCGCTTTTAGAGTTAATGAAACTAAAAAGTAAAAAATAAATTAATAGTTTAAAATAAATTAAACACGCTTTTAGAGTGAATCAAACTAAAAAGTAAAAAATAATTGTTAACATAAAAATAAAATGACTGTTCTAAAAGCGTGGGGTGCTGGTTATCAGTCGTTATAGTTTTTCACTCGTTTCATTCCGAAATGCAGAGTTAGTTTAAAAATGTCATACAAAGCACCCCACGCTTTTAGAACAGTGACATTCATTTTAACGTCAGTCATTTTATTCTTATGTTGACAATTATTTTTTACTTTTTAGTTTGATTCATTCTAAAAGCGTGTATTATTAATTTATTTTAAACTTCAATCTACCCTTTGTGCCGCAATTTTCTGTCGTTGTTCTTTTGCCCTTTCGGCTGCCACCGAAGTAGCAAGGGCGCCTGGAATTCCGGAAAGCAGGACGTTTCCTAGGACACGGACCGGCCTCATTCCATTTTCCCCCAGGGCGCGCCCTCTGGTGCCCGAGTCAGAAGGGGATGCGCCCACGCAACAAGTCATGATCGATATTGAAGTGCCGAAAGCGTTTCCTTAAATAGTCGTCATCCTTCGGCAGTTCGAATTTCGCATCCTCTCGAATGCGTCGCTTCTGCTCGACAGGGCGTAAACACAAATGCTGTGCCTCAATCACGGAGGCGTGATTATTATTATGTATGAGTTATTAAGAAAGGTCATAAAGAGACAGTGAACAATAGAACTGTAAATAATAATAAACAAACAATGAATAAAATAGAATTGTAAATAACAACAAAAAATAATGAATAATAAATAGCAGCGAATAATAAATAAAATAGATCTGTAAATAATACTAAATAAACAATGATTAAAATAGAACTATAAATAATACTAAATAAACAATGAATAAATTATAACTATAAATAACAATAAACAAACGATGAATAAAATAGAATTATAAATAATACTAAATAAACAATGAATAAAAATGAACTATAACATAATAAATAAACAATGAATAAAATAGTAATATAAACAATAATAAACAAACAATGAATAAAATAGAACTATAAATAATACTAAACAAACAATGAATAAAATAGAACTATAAATAACAACAAATATTGAATAAAATAGAACTATAAATAGTACTAAATAAACAATGAGTAAAAATAGAACTATAAATAGCACTAAATAAACAATGAATAAAATAGAACTATAAAAAGTATAAATAAACAATAATTAAATCCTTCAATGAATAATTATTTTGTTTTATTCTAAATGATAATTGAAATTTTAAATTGGAATGCAAGGTTAATTGACTTAGTTGCAAGCTAATATTTTAATGAAATAAATTTTTGCAATTCAGAACGTCGTTACATTTTACGCACTGTTTAATTTCTGAGAAAACATATAAAAAAATGATTTAAAAATATCTTTAAAAAAAATGTAATTTAATAAAAAAGAAGGAATTGATCAAAGTTTCATGGTGTGTCTGGATAAAGGCTATTTTAAAGTAATATCATGGATTTTTCATAACATATATAATATCAGATTAACGTGAAAATGAAACAGTTTAATGTAGTCATCGAAATGGAAACGAGATGTAAAGGCAACAATTGTTCAAAATATTTGACATTAAAAAAAAAGTCTCTACAAGAAAGATAAACAAATATCTTTTTTTTTTAAATTAAAGTATAGAGTTGAGAATTTTCGAATTATTATCTGTACATGACAAAAAAAAAAAAAAAACACAAAACTAATAATAAAATTAAAAAAAAAAAAATATATATATATATATAAATGAAGGAACATTGTTGAATTAATTCTTGCAATTTTATTAGCATGGTAGTTCTAACCCTAAAATACAATATTTGAGTCAACATGGAAACCTGGATTACTCTAGAACAAATGGACGCATTAAAGCTGTGCAATTTAGACTCAAAGTTATTTATTACATATTTCAAGTTCTTCATTTGAATAAGGAAATGAGCTTAAAATCAATACATTTAAGGCAACACGCACATTTGATTTATGGCAAAAACGTTAAAACTTTTGGAACCCTTTGAAAGTCGTTAACCCTTTTCTCAGAATCTTTACCAGGTTAAAAAATTAGTAGGCCATTTATATCAATAGACTTTTCAGTAAAGGTGTAAAATTTACATATATATGTATATGAAATATATAATATTCTTCCAAAGTGTGAAACACAATGAATTTACAAACAATGAAATAGAGTAAAATTTAACAATTATTATTAGTTAGAGCACATAAATTAAATGTTACAAATAAACAAATGCAGTTATGAATACAAAAAACTGAAAAGTTCGGTATTGGTCTGAAGACAAAATAAGGCACTGTTCTGGAAGAGTCCACACGCGCAAAGCCGGTGGAGAAGGTTGCTCAAAATCAACGGTAAAAAATGAATCATTGTTATGCTTAGTTTAGTTTATATGCACGAAGGAATGCTGTTCAACTGGTCATTCTTTCGAATTGGGACATAGAGTATGCAAATTGGGAGCTCAACCAAGAGTAATCCGTTAAAAGTTTTAATTAGAATTTCTATATACGCGTAGGGTGCATTACCATCGGCAACGCAACGCTAACGAATTAGAGCAATTTTGACGAATCAGAGTAGCGACCGAAAATGATTGACAGTAGTGAACCAATCAATCGACTGTCAATCGTTCTCTAACCTGATTCGTTAAAGTTGACGCATGAGCGTCGCGTTGCCGATGGAAATGCACCCTAAGGCGGGTGGAGGTGCTTTTTTTTTTTCTCGCCGTAGCTTGGCTTGTCACAAACCTGTCTTCACCATCATTGCTCATTTTTCTTTGCGTTATTTCACCAATACGAGGGGATTCAGATAAAGGAAAGTTCGATGTAGGAATTTCGATAGTGTATTTGCTAGAGGGACCAAATAATGTGTCGGAACGTGCGTTCCACACGCACAGTTTGCACAAGTCGTGGTCGCTTCAATTTTTATGAGTCCCTTATCTTCATGCATCCCATTATCCTGTTCGAGTTATCCTGTTTCGGGGCCCCACAGCTTCTTGGGAATTTCTCCGGAATGTGTCCCAATTTGCGTCAACGGCCCATCGATCACCAGCTGCAACAAGTCGTTTTCCTCTGTGGGAGAGGGACTTCGATCGAGGAAGAACGAGAAGGAATTTCTTACGGCGAAGCGTTGATTTCTTGTTGTTGTCGTTGTGATTAATCCTCAGTGTCCTGCAGTGCGGGACGGACATCCCATGAGTGATCTACTCATGGATGGAGGGAAAGGGGGCGGCTTCTGTCGTGATGGAGCACCCGTAGGTAGAAGACTGACTTTGGCTCCGTGACGCTCTTCCTATTAGGACAGGGGACCTACGGCTTAAAGTGGATTCCGAACCCCTACAAACAACCGTGACACCGCCGGAGCTCGAACCCGAAACCTGTGGTACCGAGCGCCAGAGCGCTAGCCACCCGACCATTCAGGCCCGCGCTGATTTCTCATTTCCGTTTCTAGTTTCTGCCTATGACAGCGCGTGAACAAGTGTCGAGTGGGGAAGTGCATTTTCGAAGGGGTTCTGCTACTAATTCCGGCCTCCTTAACACTGTACTCTCCGCAAATCCTTTGCGAAAGGGGTCCTCCATCCCCTTCACATTTAATGAACTATTGAGCAGCTCAGTGAACATGTAATAATTCGGTCTGTTGGCCCGTCATAAAAATTAATATTAAAGTATTTTATTTTAATTTTTAATACAATATTTTGCAATTGGAAAAAGGTTATTTTATCGGTAGCAGATCCTGCCAGAAATCTAGGGAGGATTTTCCTATGCAAACAACTTTAATTAAAAATTTTTTGTTTGAGTGGAAACCATTGGAAAAGCTTCCACAACCAAGACAACCAGCCAATTACGCGGGGGAAAGACTCTGAGGAAGTTTTCTGCGGAATGCGCCAGCTCTGGGGTGTCTCTTGAGAAGAACTTCCGCAGTTGACTATCTATCTATGCTATGCTATGGACAATGCGAATTAGAGCGAAAAGTATTGGAATCACTGCAGATATAAAGAAGGCATTTCTAAACATATGTATTTGTAAGAAGGACAGAGACTTTTTACGCTTTCTTTGGTGGAAAACAAAAGATTGTAAGGAGTTAAAAGTGTTCCGCCATGCCAGAGTTGTTTTTGGTGTAACAAGCAGTCCTTTTTTGTTGGGAGCTGTTCTGGACTGCCATATTAACCAATATGCTGCTCTCAAACCTTTCGTACTGTCAGGTCTTTCAAAGAGTTTCAGTGAGGATAATCTTGTCACCGGTGTTGACAATGAGGTACCATTGGAAGAATTTATGACAGATGCGAATGATATATTGAATAAAGGAGGTTTTGAACTGCGAGATTGGACCTTTACCTCGACTGAAACGAATAAAGCGAAGTCTTTGGATTTGTTGGGACTTCGGCGGGACACCCACTTAGATGTCATTGCATTTAGCGTTGACTGGATCGAAGATATAAGATTGGAAATAATCACCAAAAGGACAATGCTGTCTATAGATTATTCGATCTTTTGGTGTTGCTTCCCCTGGTATGTCGTGCCCCAAGCTAATGCTGCAAGAAACATGAAGAATAAAGATGGCTATTATTGTGTTGTAATGTTACTTTATTGTGCCCGAATCTGGTATTCCAGTAAAGTAAGTGTGATTTGCAATTCGATTATTATTATATTTTTTTTTCTAATGCAGCTGGCAAATAGACCGTGATGTTTTATGCCATAAGTGCTGCACCGATGTTACTCACTTTGCATTACCCAGGGGGCGCGTGTCACTGGAAGATAGGCCACGGACGCGGAGTCACAATGCTCCCGCAACGCTCTACGATCCTTTAGGATCGGACTTACGGTTTAAAGTGGATTCCGAACCACTACAAACACCCATGGCACCACCGGGATTCGAACCTGATACCAGTGGTACCAAGCGCCAGAGCGCTAGCCACTCGGCTATCAGAGATATCGTAGGAATTGTATGACTGTTAGTAAGTGACTTTTTTTTACGTTAAATAAATATTCAGATGCATCGGAGCGCTCAATCCTGGCTGTGGAAGTTTTTAAAATATTTCCCCTCAAGCAAAAGTGTTAATTTAAGTTGTTGCATCGGAAAATCCTCCCTAGATTTTTTTTTCTCCCCTTCCCTATTTTTCTGGCAGAAATGTGCCCTTCTCCGGGGTGTTTTACGAAGGTTGGCCAAAGTAAACAAATTAGATATCTTTATTTCTTGCAGTGTTCGTATTATTTCAAGGAAAATATACCACTAGATGCTGCATTAAAAAAACAAATGTCAAAAATTCAAGATTTAACCGAGACTATCAGCTTACATATGAATGTATTTACCAATTTACTAACATAGCATTTGCTATTTAAACTTTGCACAATAAGGCTGAAGTATAGCATTCTGAAAGAGATGATTTTACTCATTCACTGATTATGCCTGGAACTCGTGAAATGAAAACCCTCTCGCATAAAAGTGCTTTAAGCTTCGTTTACCTGATGCGCCCTTTTACTTCGCACCCTGTTGAAGGAGCTGTTTCGCAGATTATCATGGAATGCATGGGCTAAGCCAGGATGGGCAAACTACGGCCCGCCGGAAGGTTCTATCCAGCCGAGGATAGAATTTTAATTTGCCGGTCCGAGGCAAATCAAAAGAAATATATATTTTTATATATTATATATCCATCTTCTTTTCTACTTTGATTAATTAATTTTTTCAAAGGACTGATGACCTTTTTACTTTCTCTATTTTTGTTCCACAAAACATAAATTGACGGAAATAGCAAGCACAGACAGCTTTCAATCGGTAAAGTGCTAAAAGCGGAACTTCTTTGTTAGTTATAGCTGTAGAGTGGCGCCAACAAGCGTTATCTCTTTCTCGGGGAGCAGACATGTGGGAATTCAATATAGGTGAATTAGACCACCCATGTGGCAGACTGCGCATTTTAAGTTCCAGCCAGCGGCTTTTTCTTTTGGGAGTTCTAACATTTTTTGATTGCGTGTGAAAATATTAGCATTATTAGGAATAGTCGTGAAATTATTAAAAGTATAGCGTAGTTAGTGCTTGTTTGAGTTATTCGTAAAATATTTCAAAAATAAAGTATATATATTATTGGTTAATAATATTATAAGTATTATGTTAATAATAAATGGTTATTAATATTATAAATATTATCAAAATTTTAGAAAGATTTATCTCTGCCCGCCAAACTTTTTTTTTCTTCGATGTTTCGCCCGCGACCGAAAACGTTTGCCCATCCCTGGGCTAAGCATTCCTCCCCTCTACTCCCATTCGAATTCGGTCTTCATTTCAATGTCTTTTCAAATTTACAGCTGACCAGTAAGCAATATTTAATGCAATAAAAGAAGACTCGATGCAATGTATTTTCAACACTTCTATAACTTGGTCAAATGAAGCAAAATACCTTTGAGTCATACTCGACAAACATCTTACCTATCATTCTAGCGTCAATTATATCAAAAACAAATTCAATATGGCTTTTAAAAAAACTCCACCCTCTTATCTCTCGCAATAGCCATACCAACATTTATACCAAAATTCTTATCTATAGGGTCTACATGCTTCCCATTATAACATATGCCAGTCCAATATGGGGATCCGCTTGCAAATCTAGAATCAAAGATATTCACACTCTAGAAAATAAAGTATTACGCATGGCAGTTGATGCACCATGGTTTGTCAGAAATAAAAATATTCCTGGAAAATCATTCAATTAAAAATTTTATTCACAAGCTCGCAACTCATTTTTTATAATAATATTCCTAATAATGCTGATACTCTGCTCAAGCGCCTTCCTGATTATGACATTACTCTTCCCATCAATAATAAACGCCCGCGTACTTCACTGAACATTTTAACTAAATAATATTTTTATCAGCTCTGTCTGTTTGTTATTTTAATTATCCTATATTTCTATTTAAAATCTAATTTTTTTTCCCCTTTTATATATACTGAGCAAGCCATATTTCTCTTATATCATCCTCAATGTAATCATCCAGATAGAAGGGCATGGCAGCTAACGCTGCCAATATACTCGTTAAAGACAAATTGTTCTCAATGCAATGCATTAAACAGGCCGAAAGCACTCAATTGTCATTGCAGTTATTTGGTTCCAATTCTAAATAATTTGGAAACATCATTCTGGCTTCCCGCGGGAATTCTTTAAATTTCAAGTGTAAGATCTCTTCATAAAAAATCTCTGGGAACAGTATCCTTCATAGCGACTAATACTGATGCTAATTTGTTATTTCCTTTACGTAATGCATTCAAATTGTGCAAATTTTTTTATGCGCAGGAAATTAATATTTCATTTGCAGCATGGTGCCAAAAAAATATTTACTGAATACACAAAACACACAAGTCGGACACAGGGCCAAAAGGAAGAAAGAAAGAAAAATTAATAGTTTAAAAAACTAAACAACACGCTTTTAGAGTGAATCAAACAAAATAGTAAAAAATAATTGCTAACATAAGAATAAAATGACTGACGAAAAAATGAATGTCACTGTTCTAAGAGCGTGGGGTGCTCCATATCAATCGTTCTAATTTTCACTCGTTTCATTCTAAATGCAGAGTTAGTTTAAAAATGTCATACAAAGCACCCCACGCTTTTAGACATTCATTTTCTCGTCAGTCATTTATTTTTATGTTGACAATTATTTTTACTTTTTAGTTTGATTAACTCTAAAAGCGTGTTTCTTAGTGTTTTTAAACTATACTATTTAAATTAGGTCCCGGTAAGAAGGACTGGAACTACAGTTCTTACAATAATTTAATTGTGAATAAAACAAAAGCTAAATGTGAATAGGTCGAACCAGCCAGGATTCGAACTGGGAAATCTCCTGATCCGTAGTCAGGCGCTTTATCCGTTGTGCCACTGTACCACGTAGGTTTGAATATCTTGGGTGCTTTCATTCTACATGGGTTAAATTGCTCTTCATAAGTTAAAATAAAATCCCTCATCCTGGCGATCCTAATCATGATGAGATAATAAACTTATCAAAATATTTTAGTGTCGTCGGCCCTTGATAAGTCTACAACGTTTCAATTAAACCGGATCGCTTAAAGTAGGGCAAAAATCGAGCCCAAAGAGTCAGTTACAAACAGACAAACATACAGGTGAAACTAATAAAAGCGTATTAAAAGCGAGTCCTTTAAACGTAGCTTTTGGGTGGGAGTGGGGAGAGCGTGAGGGAGGTGGGGGGAGCTTCCGTTCCCGGGCTCTCGGTGTGACGTCAGAAGCGAGCCTCCCGCTGGGCGTGACGTCATTCCGTGTCGCTCAGTAAACAAACATAGTCGACTCGGACCGGCACGTCGTACATGCTTATCAACAGACCGCTTAAAGATTAAAGGCTCGTTCTCACCGAGGCCAGAGACGTGAAGATTCAAGAGGCAGGCGGCAAAATTTTTTCGAGGCCCTTCACAGCGAAACGTCAGAAATAGCATTACGCCTGAGTGGAAAACAGCTTCGAGTTGAAAGTTGGGCAACTCCAAGCGGCGGACTACAAACCGGTTTCAGGCGACTGCGGTGAGGCTAGTGATTGGTCAAATTTTTCGCTTGCATCTTTTCGCCTTGGTGGGCACGAGCCTTAACCCTTTGCACTCGAGGGCTCCGGAGCGGAGCCGTTTAAAATGTGTCTTCAAGCTCGAGGGCTCCGCTACGGAGACAATGCAAATAACAATATAAATAATACGTTTCTTTTAATGCGTATATCAAAGTTACAGGGGGGCCTGAATGGCCGAGTGTCTAGTGCTCTGGCGCTCGGCATCATAGGTTTCGGGTTCGAGTCCCGGTGGTGCCATGGATGTTTGGTGGTTCGGAATCCACTTTAAGCCGTAGGTCCCGGTCTAACACGATCGTAGAGCGTTGTGGAGAGTGACAAATTAAAAATGTGGAAAAACTAACTGTTCATAAATATATATATATATAGTGATTAGGGGATTATAGTCCTTGTTGCTTCACATCCCCATATACCACTTCATTCATCATCATCATCATCAAACTTGCATGTGAATAGGATCTTTTCACTAAAATCGCTTCGAGTTGCTGGTAATACGAGTGGAAAAAAAATTCAAGTGCAAAGGGTTGAAAAAAAAAAAAAAAATTCTATAGAAAGGTTGGTCTGTCACAAAAAACCCTCAAGAATTACCTGATTTAAAAATATAATATAAATTCCTTGACCGAGACCCAAGTAGAGCAAAAGTGTGCATCTGCAATGAATCTGATTTTACACCAATTAGAAAAAACTTATCTATTCTAAAAAAAGTACCGGAGTAAACTGAGCAGAAAAATGAATTGTATACCAATAGGCCTTTTTTTATTTATTTTCTGAAGCCTTTCATAATAGGTTTCATAAATATAACTTTGAAGCTGAAAACAATAAGCTAAGCTAAAACCGAACTCGAAACTTGAAAGTATATTCATGTCTCTGACCTTCCGCTGATTTATATGAAATTACAAGATTCATTTTGTACCGAATTTAAACTTAACTTTAAATTCTTTTATTTTGCTTTATTTACTTTTAGTATTTTTAATTTTTTCGAGTACTACTTTAACTGAATTTTTGAAACTTCATCTTGTATTTTTAACATTAATTAAGCAGCCAACTATAATTATGAGCATGTCTATGAATTAAGATGAGGAGGTTGAAGGGGTATTTCCCCTGTTGGCACTCCGTAATCGGTAGGCCAGTTGCCAGAGAAGGGGATGGCAGGAGGAAGGATGCAGACCAGCGGTTCTCAAACTTTTCGATGCCTTCCAACATTTAAAAACTTACAATTAGTTGTAGGCGCCCTGTAGACAAATTTCTCCCACATGAACATCGACTATTAATGCCTCACAATTTTATATCCAGACGGTCAATTCCACAGACTACTACTTACAGGCGGTCGAATCGTAGAAGCTGCAACTGAAATTTTTTAACATTAAAAATCACATAGACTCTAGCGCTCTAATAATCAACATTAAAAGTTAGAACTCCTGGTTTTTCAGAAACTTTCTTTGGTGCCTTATTGCTGTTTGGCGCCTTTTTATGTGAAGAAAAAGCGATCATAAAGTTAGTTGTTTGCAAAGAAAGATGTCTTAGAATGGGAAAAGTAAAAAGAGAAGCTGTATTTATTTTTATATCTGGGTATTTCCCCCTGTTGGTACTCCGTAATCGGTACGCCAGTTGCGAGTTGCCACAAGATTCATTTCAACAACGGTATTTTATTGCTACAGAAAATAATTTAAAAGATTCAGAGACAATAAAGTCCGTGGACGTTTGTAGTGGTTCGGAATCCAATTTAAACTGTGGGTCCCGGTCTGTTTAGCCTAAAGTGTGCATAAGATGACCGTAGAGCGCCAAACAAACAAAAACATACATGTGAATAGAGTCTTTTCACTCTCTGGAGCGGAGAGCATCCTTCGATCGCGAAAGAGCACACAAATTGGCATGACTTGAACCAAAAAGTGTGTTGTGCAATTCACCTAACTTTGCTAGTGTTATCAATATTAGCCTTCCTTGTAAATTTATTTGATAAAAAGGAAAATCAATTTATTTGTTATGACGTGAATAAATAATTGTTTTTCACATTTATTAGTTAGAACATTTATGATATAATCAAATGAACTTTTACATTTTTTTGACGTCATCCGTTTATAAAAAAAAAAAAAAATTTTCACCTTACAAACTTAGATCCTTAGTAATTTTTAACACAATTTCTATTGAACGGAAAGGGGTCCTTTGCTACAGATTTTGATTTTTTCCTGAACATTTTACAAAATATTGAGCTATAGAAATCTTTTTTTTTATACACACAAAAAAAATGTAGTCTAATCTAAATATGGAATCTATTCAAAAGTTTTTAAATAGATTCATTGGAGAGTTATTGGTATTTTTTCAAGCTTTGCATGTTTGATTTCAGTGACTCGGTTAGTTCTCTACTCTAGAACAGGGGGTCTCAAACTACGGCCCTTTGGCCAAATCCGGCCCGCCGGAGTCATCCATCCGATGGCGAATAGCTTATTTTATTTTAAACACAGAATGATAATAACTCGGTTTTATTGACTTGCTAGGTAAAGCTTAATGACAACCATAATACGCAGAAAATTTAGCTTAAGCATAACATCTAACAAATAATTGAAATGAATCCCACTAACATTCTAGACTAGTGAACATCCCAAGGTTACCCTCGGTAGTTAGGTTGGGGTAAAGAGTATCGCATATGTATGCATATCAATGTTTGGATTGCATATATCCTGAATCGAACATATGATTTGATCCCTGAGGAACTTGAGAAAGCTGAATTAAAGCGAATGAAACCGCTGGGTATCCACTTGTCAAAAAATACTAATGAGATTTGTGCAATTGTGATTTTTCACTGACAATAGTATGTAGTTGTGGATCAATTTTACGTGTACCAATTATTAAAAGAGATTGTAGTAATTGAACCAGCGAATTTAGCAAGCGTATGCTCGCTCAGAGCGCGTGTTCGGCGACTGGTTTAGAAATTATAGATAATGGCAGACAAATGAAAACGGTTTTGGCCCTTGGTACTTACTGGGTAAACAGTATGGCCTTAAGGCTGGAAAGTTTGGAGACGCCTGGTCTAGAAGAGGCTTCTCCTTCGCACGCACGAAGCAGTTCGTGCATCAATCAGTGCGCACGGGGGGACACGCAAGTCAGCGTGATGTCCGGAAGGAGCGCTGACGTAAAATGCACTTCTTTGTCCCCTTTCGCCTTATGTAAACAAAAAAATATCTACGTATCTACTTCGGCAGCCAGTGTTTTATAACATAATTGAACAGTAGCATCCCCAAACAATTATCCTAAAACAGGGATGGGCAAACTACGGCCCACCAGAAGGTTCTAATCGATCCGCGGATAGAATTTTATTTTGACGCTCCGAGGCAAATTAAAAAGAATTAGATATTTATAAATCATATATCCATCTCCTTTTCTATTTTGATTAAATATTATTTTTTCTCCCTTTTTCAAAGGACTGGTGATTTTTTAACTTTCACTATTTTTGTTTTACAAAACATAAATCGACAGAACTAGCAAGCACAGACAGCTTTCAATCGAAAAAAGCAGCGAGGTCAGATTTACAGATTGAATGAATTGAGTTGCAATCTAACAATCATCTCAAGCAGTTGTTTTTAAGGATAAGGAACTATTAATGTAAGGGACTTTTAAAAATTGTAGAAATCGCAATTTCATTTATCTCATTAACCTATTTAAATTGTCGTAATACATGTATATTGTTTTTAAAATGTTAGAAAATTTATTTTCGGCCGCCAAATTTTTTTCCCGATTTTTTTCGGCCCGCGACCGAAAAGTTTGCCCCATCCCTGTCCTGAAATGTTTTTCTCTCTGAGTGCGGTCGGCTGCTTCAAACGACATCGCTCCTTCTGGCAACTGGCGTACCGATTACGGAGTACCAACAGGGGGGAAATACCCCTTAAATACCTTCTCATCTTAATTCCTAAATATGCTTTAAATTTTAATTGGCTGCTTCATTAATGTTAGTAGAAATACAAGATACAGTTTCAAAAAATTCAAGTTAAATGGTACTAAAAAAAGATAAAAATACTAATAATAAAAAGTAAAATGCAAAATAAAAGAAATTAAAGTTAAATTTTAAATTCAGTACAATGAGGGACCCGTTGACGATGCCAAACTATTGAAAAAATAAACAGAGTATGAACTCATTTGAATAAAACACAAGTACACAAGGGATTATGCTGAACGGTAGGAGCCATTGATGAGTGATGCTGTAAAGTAAATATCATCGCTAGATATCGATAAGGAACTATTAATGTAAGGGACTTAAAAATTGTAGAAATCGCAATTTCATTTATTGTAATGTCCTATTTAAATTGTAGTAATACTTGTATATTGTTTTTAAAATTTTAGAAAAATTTATTTTCGGCAGCCAAATTTTTTTTTATATATATATATATATTTTTTCGATTTTTTGGCCCGACCGAAAACGTTTGCCCATCCCTGTCCTGAAACATTACTTAAAACATTTTCTCCAAAAAAATTGTTCAAATATTTTGAATTCCAAATGAATAAACTGTGGCTGTTTACAGGTTCTAAATGAATAAACTTTGGCTGTTTTTAAGCTCTAAATGAATAAATTTTGATTTTGTTTTTTAAGCTCTAAATGATTTTGAATTCCAAATGAATAAACTGTGGCTGTTTACAGGTTCTAAATGAATAAACTTTGGCTGTTTTTAAGCTCAAAATGAATAAATTTTGTTGTTACTCGCTTCTTCGATGGCAAACTAGATTATTTTCGAAGGCAAAGATGGGTACCTGCGTTCTCCTCGGCCCAACAGGCACCCAGGCAGGCGCAGGCGACGAGCAGCCACAACAAACACTGGACCGACGTCATCTCTGTCGCACGTTGCACAGGTGATGGCAGGAGGGCGGCACCGTGGGTCTGGGATCTCCGTTGCCGGGATCTTTCTGCGAAGATACTCCCACGCAGCGATCGAAGTCTTTGCACCCCAGCGCCAACCTGCGCAGGTACAGGTGGGCCTCGGCACCGGACGACAGCTGATTCGACTTCGAAGGGGGACTTTAGACGATGCACTCCCCGGCCTTCTGAAAAAACTTTTTAATAACAGGTGGGCTGAAATGTTCATAGGCTTACAAACAGATGGCGCTACTAGTATTAAATCCATATGATTTTTAGTTAGCCCTCACCTTCAAAAGACACGTGTACAAATTTGACAGCTGTTGCACTATTAGTATGTGAGTTATAGCAATTTTAGTGAAGTTACAGCATTTTCAGTGTTCATCACGTACAGTCCCACTCGGCTGACTGTCGATTGGACTCCGGTGTGAAAGGATGCAGCCATGTTTCATCCATTGTCATATATCGACGCAAACGAATAAGCGATGAACGAATGCAGCACAAATGAAATTGTTGCGATCATCGGTCTGATGAGTTGCAAAGATACGATATTGAACTGGATTTGCAGCGCCTCTTTTTTTTTTTTTTTCATGGGCCTCGCCTGATTAATAAGTTTCAAAAAGGAAAAATAATAGGAATATTAATAACTGGTGGGCTGGAAAGTTCATAGGCTGACACATAGATGGCGCTACTAGTATTAAATCCATATGATTTTTAGTCAGCCCTCACCTTCAAAGGACATGTGCATAAATTTGGCAGCTGTTAGTATGTGAGTTATAGCATTTTTAGTGAAGCAACCTCTTTTTCACTTTGGACAGTCATCGTGGAGCGAGAGCAGGTTGAACTATTAATGGGAAACTGAGCCCCATTCGAGTGTCGTAAGGGCAGAGCCAGAAACCATGTCGATGGGAGACTCCATGTACACACGCTGTCATAGTGTCGTTCCTGAAAAAGACAGCAACGGACGAGCCCTCCTCGCACGTTGACACGAGTCAATGGAAAAATGTAGAGATGCATAACGAGGCTTGAAAAATTAGCAGAAATTTTGGGTGTATAACTTGGATTTACTTTGCTTGCTTGGATTTACTTTACTTGGATTTACTTTGTTTGCTTGGTATTACTTGGATTTACTTTGCTTGCATAGATTTACTTTGTTTGAATAAACTTTGGATTTACTTTGCTTGCTTGGTATAACTTGGATTTACATTTTGTTTACTTCTTGAAGGACTCTGCACTTGTGCTCTTGGTTCAAGTTTGGGGAGAGTAATAACTTCCCCGACACTCAGAAAAAAATGGAGTTTGATTAGGATTGTGCATTTTGCTTTTAAGTTACTGTTTCAATTGTGTTTGAACCAAAAGCATAAATGTAGCAGCAAAAGGAATTAAAAAAAAAAATTATGCTAAAGACGCGAGTAACACTACCCCCCCCACAACACTCTACAATCTTATTAGACAGAGACCTACGGTTTAAAGTGGATTCCAAACCACTACAAACACCCATGGCACCGCTGTTGGGATTCGAACCCGAAACCTGTGGTACCGAGCGCCAGCCACTCGGCCATCAGGCCCCGCTCTACTATAAGAACTCTCCGTTATTATGAATGGCTTCCTAAACTCAAGGAAACTCTCCCCAATATTAAAAACGTAAACAATGCCGTAGATCAATTAGCACTTAGACTAAAGATATTTTTATATAGTTAACAACCCATAATGCGAACATATCAGAATTCGATACTTACGTATTAACGCCACCTTAGCTACAGATTTTGCGGTTTTTAAGTGGCGCCAAATCTGTAGCTGTTAAATTGGCGTTCAAAAGACAACTGCGTGCGCGTGCGAACAACAAGATTGCTCTTTATTGGCGCAACTGTAGCTAAGGTAGCGTTAATACGTAAGTACCCAGAATACTCTTATTTTCGGGAATTAAAATTCGCAAAATTGAGCTGCAGGATTTCATTAACAAACACTCTCATGCTCTGTTACTTATCCCAGAAACTCATCTACAAATCCGGAATAAATTCTACTTGCCCAACTTTGGCTGCTTTTGGAATGACAGAAACTATCCATCTCTATGTGTGTCAATGCCTCGAGAGGAACGACTATTTTCATCAAGAATCGTCTTCTTTATCCTATCCCTACTCCTCCTTCACAGCACAATTGAAGCAAATATTCTCTGCTTAAACCTTCCTATTCCTGGGCCTGAATGTCCGAGTGGCTAGCGCTCTGGCTCTCGGTACGACAGGTTTCGGGTTCGAATCCCGGCGGTGCCATGGATGTTTGTAGTGGTTCGGAATCCACTTTAAACCGTAGGTCCCGGTCTAATAAGATTATAGAGCTTTGCGGGGGCGTTGTTACTCCGTGGCTTGTCTTCAAGTGACAAGCGCCCCCTGGGTAATGTAAAGTGAGTAACGTCTGTGCAGCGCTTGCCTCAAGACAAAGCTGTCTAAGTGTTTGCCAGCTGCGTTAGAAACAAAAAAAACTTTTTATCAATAGTATTTTTAAATCTTTTTTTTTTTTTTTTTTAAGTACCACTTTTAATTTGAACTTTTAGAAACTTTTATCTTTGATTTACTAACATTAATTAAACAGCCAATTAGAACTCCAAGCCTATCTATGAATTAAGATGAGGAGGTTTAAGGGGCGTTTCCCCTATTGGTACTTCGTAATCGGTACGCCAGTTGCTAGAGGTGGCGGGTTCGAAATGCACTGCTCTATAGATGGCACAAGTAAATAACAGGATCCCTTGTCTTTTATGGCCTTCAAGAAAAAGAGGACCTGCCGTATCGACACCTATTATTTGAAACACAGGGGTCTTCTCGGTCTTCTGGAAGTGGTGCTGGCACCATTTCTAAGTTTTTAGAGTTATATGTTCGACAAACTTCGACAAAACGCTTCTAACGGTTCTCCTACTGTTCAAAATCCAATATCTTTCTCGACTTAGATTCAACAGTATTTGGACTCCAGCAAATTAGCAGCTCTGTTTACAATTTTTGTTTCCAGTCGTACCATTCCTTCTTCGTCCCTAAACGTTTCGAGAGTTTTCAACCTGGTGTCATTTTCTGAGACTCTTTTTCAACCATCTTTATGACTCGATTTTCGGCTTCTTGATATTCTTTAGCAGTCAATTCTCCTTTATTAGTTCCTTTAAGCATCAAACAGTTGTTTTTAAATCGAACGATCCATCCGGTGAATCTCACAATTTCTCATAACTGAAAAAAAATACTTGTAATACCAATCTTTGTAATATTAGAGAGTTTTTGCATACCGTATTTTGGACGTCCGCTAGCTTTTTCTCCCCAGCGCTCATGCTCATAGGAAACATTATTACAGATACGCATGCGCAATTTCCTATGAGCATGCGCGCTGGGGAGAAGAAACTAACGGACGTCCAAAATACGGTATGCAAAAACTCTCTAATGTAATCGGATTCACGCAACGGACGGACACCATACCAGGAGTGTTCTTGGAGATATACACTCAAGAGCCAAAACATTATGACCCCTTGTCAATAACGAGTTGGCCCACCTTTGGCGCGCAACACAGCTTCAACCCGCCTTGGCATGGATTCCGAGGCTTCTGAGGAGAAAAATTGTGCACCATGAAACAACAATGAAACCACCAGGCGGCGCTATCGGTTCTTAGGGAAAGGGAATTTTCCCTTCAACGTGTAGGGAAGATTGTCCACGGGATGAGTTGAATTACTGTAGCTTGCTGTGTTTCGAAATTTGCTCCGGACCGTCATTGTGCTGCAGTTTTTCAATAATATGTGAGTTGATATTATTTATTTTATATCATTTACTTTATTATAATTCATTAGGTAATTAGCATTTTAGTGAATAATTTTTTTTTTTACATATTTAATTGCTATATTCTTAATTGTTCTGCTTTGTGTCGCCATTTTCTCGATAGCTTTATTGTGCTGCAGTTTTTAAAATAATTTCCTAATTTATATTATTTATGTGATGTAATTTACTTTATTTTATTAAAATTTATTATTTAATTAGCATTTTAGTGATTTTTTTTTTTTGTTTTACAGATTCAATTGCTGTTTTTTAATTGTTTTGAAGAAGGCTGATTCTAAACTATTTTTAAATATTTTGCTATTTTATTTTAGAAGTTCAATTGTTGTATACTTTTCAATATAATAATTAATCCCTTTTTTAATTAACAGGCTTTGTTTCGATTGAAAAAAAAAAATTTCATAGCAGGAGCATAGCTGGTTAAGCCTAAAGTTCTTATTATAAAGGTAGAAAATTTCCTCAAATAATTGTATATTAATTTTAAAAATTATTTAATAGTAATTAATAATGTGTTTAGATGGTTCCTTATTCCTGAGGAATTTGATTTCATAAACATTTAATTTATTAATCTGTTTGAAATCTAAATGGATTCATTGCCTATATATTATTACTAATTATTATTATTATTATAATATTTTTACTTATTTCATAGATTACTGTTGGAATAAGAAAATTTTCTAATTACTCTTTTATTAATTAGTTTTCTTAGTTTTTCAAATTTATGCCAAAATAAATTAGTGCTCTAACACTTCTGTCAATTTTGAAGAAAGCTGATTCTATACTATTTTTAAATATTTTATTTCGGTAGCTCAATTGCTTTATACTTTGACATATAATAATTATTCCCTTTTTAATTAACAGGCTTTGTTTCGATTGACGATAAAAGAAATGGATAATTCTTGCCAACCTATTTGCAGTGAATGCAACATGAAGTTTGCCCATAGTTACTGTTTACAAAGACCTATGGAAACATTTCATGGTTTATCTGGTCCAAAATCTGATAAATCATTGATGTGTCCAGAATGCAAGCAAGGATTTGGTACACCGTTAACATTGGAGAAGCATCTACAAAGTATTCATAATGTAATAATCAAGAAGAAAACTGGAAGTAAAAGAGATAGAAATGGTATCAAAAGAACTTATTTCATGTTAGCCTGAATACTCACATTGAGCAGCAATTTTACTGCATGAAAAAAAAAAAAAAAAAAAAAAAAGACCAGGAAAACCTACACAATCGTCTATTTTGAAAAATTCAGCAGCACAGAAAATTCAACAAATATCGTCAGAAACAATTGTAACTTCTAAACATAATTCTACTAAAGGTAAGAATTTTGTTTTTGTAGGCTTTATTGCTGTTTCTGCAGTTATACATATGCTTATTTATTAACTATATTGTTTTCATCCTTTTTACTAATATGAAACTTAGTTATTAAATTTATATTAAAATAATTTTAAAAATATAATTTATACATGTAAAGTGTTTTAGGTATTAAAAATATTTACATTATAATTAAAAACATTAAAATAAAAAAAAAATCTGTTACCAGTCTTCATATAGATAACTCTTTCCGCCTTAGAATAAACAGGGTTTCCCTTAATAATCAATTTTCATAACCATAATAATTATTTTTAAAATTTCCAACTGTAAATAATGAAATTCAAAATACTATAGTTATAACAACTTAGTGTTTACTAACACAGTTGTATGATATATGAAACTGTTGCCAATACAAGATTATAAATGATGATATCTTTTAAAAATTTATTTGTTGTATGCTTTATAAAAATCCAAATTCTTCATGTATTACAATTATTTCTTGATAGTAGTTTCCAGTCCTACTAGAACTTCATAATTTAATTTTTCTTTGATTAAAAAATTTCTCTCGATGTTATTTATTACTTTTAAACTTACTACTGTAAAAAGTAAAACATTATAGTACGAGAAAATTGTTTTGTTTATAACATAATATCTTTTAGGTTTTCTGATTTACAGTCTCAATTTTTCTGAATTACTCAATTTTTTATTTCAACATTATCTCACTTTCTAAATCATTTTAAATTTATGTATCCTTGCCTAACAAAAATTTTATTTATTAGGTGAGAAAATTGCCACTCCCAGAGACACCCCCAATTATGCAAAGTGAATCACAAGTTGTGCCTTCGTATTTGAAAAGTGAGTATGAGTATTCGAAGCATGTGTTTATGACATAACATTAGTGAATATCCTTTAATTTTTATCATTTTGTTTCCATACAGGCAAATCAAAGATGTAGATTATTGAATGCATCTCTCGCATCAGTAATCCAGCTGCCTGTTAAAAGCTTTTCCCAGCACAGTCATCTGAGAGATGTCTATATTTGTAGTGATAGTTTTCAAGAAGAATTATGTATATTGTTGTAAATAGCAATAATTTGCTATCATTACTGTGCTGTTAGTGATATTTTTAATAAAATTTTGGACAAAATTTTTGTTTTTACTTTTTGAAACAAAAATATTTAAAAAGCTATCTTGTTCATGATCTTGTCTTTTAAGAAATATAATTTTTCTAGAAATTTCTTCTGAAATTATCAAATTTGCAATTAAACAACTAAACAAGAATATCAATTTATGGCCAGTAAGGAAAATAAATTTTCATCAATTTTTCAAATAAGTGGAAAATAAATAAATTATTCTTTTCTTAATCTTCAATAGTGTAAGAAATCTAAAATATTCAACACACTTTTTATTATGCATGAACAGGGCTGGATTGAGATCAAAAGAGGCCCTTTCACCTCCCATTTTTAAGTTTGTAAATTACATAAGAGTGACGTATTTCAGTGATAATACAATGATGTATTTCATTATCATTACTGTGATATATATCAATATGTTAAATGAAGCATGTTGTGAGTACTAATCTTTATAAAAAATGTGGCACTGATAATAAAAAAAAAGTCGAACACTTATGGACATTTATTCTCAGCCCCATATATAGTACTTGTAACAATAACTAATCAAACATTACACACAACATTTACAAAGAAACAAAATTCAAATAATAAAAATTTGACTACGAAAATAAAATATGCAATAAAAATTATCATATCTTCTATTAAATTAAATGTATTCAATACATTGAAGATTAAAGCAAATTCAATTCAGATAAATGTATTTCATAATAATTCACATTTAAAGTTTAAGTATGAATTTTAAGTTTTAAGCTAAACCAAAAATGGAGCTTTATTCAAACAAAATCCAGATCACAAAAAAGAAAATATCAAATTATATATAATATTAAATTTTATGTTAATAGTTATTTTATTTAAGAATTGATTCGATCTAAATATACATTTAAAAAGAAATAGTAAAATTAGAAGAATTTCTCCTTATTTTCGATTTAGTGTTTACTGTTTTTAGAATAGTGTAATTCTAATTTTGCTAACAATTTGAATGTAGGCACCTCTTGATCTTGAGACCCTAGGCTGCAGCCTAGTTAGCCTATAGGAAAATCCGGCCCTGTGTATGAAAAGTTGTTCAATAGTAAATATTTCTTTTCATTTGACTCATTAACCAATATGTTTTTTTTCTTCCTCGGCAATTTTTCAGTATTGAAAAATAAAAATTTTGACATGGAAAAATATTCGTTATAATAACAAAATACAGTTCTCAGTATTTGTAAATATAATAAACAGTCATTGAAAAAAAGTCACTGATATATAAATTTTGTGTACTAGCATCTATTTCTCAATAGACTTTTAAATAAATTATATTTCATACATTTCTTTATAAAATTTCTTGAATATTGTTACATGACAATTTGTATAGAATATAAAATGAATGAGTACAAGAAATTGAATCCCAGTATAAAAATATGAAAATTTCAACAGCATGTGAGGTAATGCAATATTTTTTTAAATCATTACATATACAGTTAGTTATCAAGATAGTTAGTAAATTCTCATACTCTATTAAAGATCATAATTTAATAATAATCAGTTTAATATATATGCAGGAAATATAAATAAAAAATAGGACGAAAAACTATAATGATTTAAAAATGATGTATTAATATATTGTTCTCAAAACTACATCCCCATGTAAAAATATGGAATTTTAAAAGCTTGCAATTCTTTTTAAATATTAGCTATAAACACACAAAAATTATAATTAAAGTAAAAGAATCATAGATGTTACTTAAGAATTAATTTATAAATTTAAGCCAAAGCATTTTAATTATCTATTTTTTTTTTTTTTAACTCCAATATCTCGTATCATTCAACATACATATATAAATTCATTTTGGTGGCATAAATTTCGTAGGAAATCTGCCTTATTTTACTAACAGAAACTTTCTTTAAAATCTACATCTAAGATATTTCTGTGAGTATTCATCTTTTCGAGATATTTTCTCCTCAAAAACAGGGTAGCAGGAATAGTGTGCAGCGCGAGTTCCTCCTAAATCTTCACAGTAACCACTTCTCAGGTATGGGCTGGGAGGAATCGAGTGCTTTCCCAAGGAGGAACGGTGCACACCATTCCTGCCTAAAAATTCCCTATTTTCCCTAAGCGTAGGGTGCACAATTCCTCCTCCCAGATGTCCGTGTGTGGCAAGGACATGCGGTGAGATCTTGAGACCACGAGGAGAACGCTAGGAGGGTCCGAGCTAGGATGTTATGTGTTTGCGGTTATTGAGTATAAGATAGAATTTAAATTTTAAAATAGGCACAGGGTGCCATGTGTATGTAACAGTTGGGCTGTTATGTTCGTAGGCTGACGCATCCATATGATTCTTAGAATCATCTCCATCAAATCCATATGATTCTTAGTTACCCCTAACCTTGAAAACACACGTATATAAATTTGACAGCTGTTGCACTATTAGTATGTGAGTTATAGCATTTTAGTGAAGCAACGTTTGTTAGTTTGAAAAAATGGATAAAAAGGAATTTGGTGTGTTAATTAAAGCATTGCTTTTTGGCGAAAAAAATACTATTGAAGCCAAGGCTTGGCTTGATAAACATTATTCGGACTTTGCACCAGGAAAATCAACCGTAGAGAAGTGGTTTGCTAAATTTAAACGAGGCGATATGAGCAAACATGGCTCCATCATTTCACACCGGAGTCCAATCGACAGTCAGCCGAGTGGACTGCACGTGATGAACACTAAAAAGGCCATAACTCACATACTAATAGTGCTACAGCTGTCAAATTTATACACGTGTCTTTCGAATGTGAGGGCTAACTAAAAATGATATGGATATAATACTAGTAATGCCATCTTTGTGTCAGCCTACGAACATGTCAGCCCAACTGTTATGTACTAGGGTCGCCTGAACGAGATAGACGGTCAGGGACCAGTTCTAGGTTTTTAACTATTAATGCTATTGTAGAAGAGGCACAGGGTGCCATGTGTATGTAAGTACTAATATTGTAAATAAATTAATGTAAATAGAAAAAGAGATTGGCATTACATCCTAACACAACTAGTTGCTAGCATAGCAGCTAACACCTGTTACCACAGGCTATTTAAGATCTGGCGGAGAGTTTTGGTTTGCGCTCGCAGGTTGGTACACCGATAAGAAACCTGCATTTCTATTGCGAGGTTCCATTAGCTCAGGGATGTGCACACTTTTTCGGTCGCGGGCCAAAAATCGAAGAAAAATAAATGATTAGTTTAAAAAAACTAAAAATCACGCTTTTATAGTTAATCTATCTAAAAAGTAAAAAATAATTGTTAACATAAGAATAAAATGACTGTTCTAAAAGCGTGGAGTGCTCGATATCAATCGCTCTAATTTTTCACTCGTTTCATTCCGAAATGCAGAGTTAGTTTAAAAATGTCATTCAAAGCACCCCACGCTTTTAGACATTCATTTTCTCGTCAGTCATTTTATTCTTATGTTAACATTTAATTTGTTCTTTTAGATGGATTAAATCTAAAAGCGTGTTTTTTTAGTTTTTTTAAACTATTCATTTATTTTTTATTTTTAGTTTGATTAACTCTAAAAGCGTGTTTTTTTAAAATATAATTTAGGAAAACATCTCCTGTTTGAGAACAATTAAAGCAGGAGATCGAAAAAGCTAAAGCTATCGGTACAATTAAGAGTCCGTTGACGATGCCCAAAAATAAAAAGGTTAAAGTTAAAATGAGAATTTTAAGATAAAAGTAAAATGAAACAAAAGGAATTAAGATTAAACAAAATAATTATACAAAATCAGTAGGGTTTGATCAGTTGACTTATTCGCCAGTAGATGGCGCCCTCAGTCTCAAAAATCAAGCTTAAAGAGTCAGTTACATATATACAAACAAACAAACAAACAAACATACAGGTGAAACTAATAAAAGCGTGTTAAAAACATTTCTACGCACGGGGAGGTATCTCTGTGAACCTCAGTAAAGACAGTGAAAGTGCTGGGACCTTCTTCGTCGCTGCTGCTGAGAAGAAAAAAAGTTATTAATTAATTAAATTAAACTTTGCAATCAATATAGGTTGAATCAAATTGTAATGTTCAGCAAGATTTTAAATATTTCAATAATTATCTGAATAGATAGCTAAAAAAAGGAGGATGTCTTATTTAATGAAACAAATATCTCATTATTATGACAAATGCAATATATTTCTGCTAAAAGTTACAATCTACTGCTCTTAAATTATTGTTTAAGATAAGTATCTGTTTTCTATAACGAATGTTTCTGTTTTTTTCACAAAAAAATTTGCCAAATACATTTGCTATTTAATTTGCCAAAAGGCGTTTACAGACTGGCGACTTTGTAGAATTTATTGTTATGCAACTTAGGAAAAAATGCCATGGCCTACAATCCGTATTAAGAAATTCATAAATCTTCCAATGTACAATTTAAGATTTATAGCAAAAAGTTATGATATGATTTTTATAACATTTATAAAGTTACAACTCCTAACGTAACAGTGGCCTGATGGCCAATTGGCTAGCGCTCCGGCCTTTGGTACCACAGGCTGTACTGTAGGTAATGTTGTCCACCGTAGGTTTTGGTTTGTTTAACCCTCGTGTGCACAAAACCGTAGAGCGACGAACCAAACCTAACGTAACATTTTAAATAATAAAATTATTTTTTAATTAAAATGTCCATTAAAATGTCCATTTTTTAATTAAAATGTCCATCCGATAAATAATTTTTTATTTATTGCTGGCGATTTTCCCTTTAAGCTTTTAAAAGAAAACGTTTCTTAGAAACATATCACTGATTTCGGAATTTTAATTTTTAATAAAATTCATTTCAACTTTAGTAAATTCTTATTTTTAGCTCATTTCTCCTACATTAACATCATAAAAATTATACTTTCTACATGAGCATTATAAAATTTTAAAAATTAAAACATTATAAAAAATTAACTTACAAGTAATATCGTAGTGCCATTATACAAATTCTGTAAAGATAAAAAAAAAAAACAGCAATTATTTAATGAAATAAGAATCATGTATAACAAACTAAACGATGCAATACCAACATAATAATGCATTTAAAGTAATGTCTTGAACGAAAAACTATTAGGGAGGATTGTGATTTTTTTTTTAAACAAAAACTGTTTCGTGCACTATTTAAACATTTTCAATATTATGGCCTACTTAGAAATATTTACTGCACGAATGTTTCCAAAATCAAGCATCAATATTAGAAAGAAAATTAATATTTAAATCCTGTAATTTTTTATTTCAAATTTGAACATCTTCAAAAATTTTCAAGATTATTAACAATATTTTAAACATTTATAACGCTATTCCCCACATAAACTTTTGTTTGAAATTTATGATAGAAAAAAAAATTCAGATAGTACATATAATTTTACAACTGAAATTCAATGAAAATGGAAAGGAAAATGAATAATATACAGGATATGATGGAACAAATGCTAATCAGAATGTAATAGGTAGAATTACTTATTGCATAGATAATTACCTTTTTTGGAATATTAATTATACAAATACAGAAATTAAATATCTTTTTAAAAGTTAAGTTCAAAAAATTCTACATTTTAAATTTTCTAATTTAAAATATATAATCTATTAAGATATCAGATTGATCTGTTTATGCATATAAAATATACAGGCCCATCTACATTTCAAATTATTATTGAATTTATTTATTTTATTATTATTATGAATGATGTTATCAGAATTACACGTATTAAATTAAGTATATTTATTCAGTAATATTTTTAAGGTTGACACAAAGAGAAAAGGTAAGCACCATATGAAGGAAAAAAGATCTGCAGTCAATTCAGTTTTTAACGAAAATTTTTTCCCCATGATTATCATTTAACACGAATTAGAAAAATGACACTGCATACTATACATATACTATACTACATATTTTTTTTTTTTCATATATTTAACACGACCTATCGATTAACAATTCTAAGAAAATGTTGCTTTACTTTTATTTTTATAACTGCGATAATGGAGACAAAGGAATGTAACGCGATATCCATTGTGGGAATTCCCCGAATTGTATAACCTCAATATGGAATTTTGTCTGCTTTCTCGGCGTTTGAAGTTTGTACGAAAAGAACGAAAAGTACCTTTGATGAAACGAAAAGTACCTTTTTGATGTTTATAAATCTTCGTTTTGTTGATTATAACTGAAATATTTTCTGGTAGCTCTTACATAATGTTATAATTCCCCTATAACAAAAGAAAGCGATCTCTTTGAATGTTAAAATTCATATTTTAGATCGCCTTGCAACTGGACAAGATGAATCATCTGTAAGGAAGCATTTTGGTTAAAGGTGTCGAATTTAAAGTTCTTTTGATTCTAAATGATGCACCAGCTCATCCGGTCTTAGAACATCCAAACGTGCAATTTTGATTTCTCCCGGAAAATAAAACATACATCCTTGATATAATCGTTGGATCAAGGTATAATCACAACATCTAAAACACACTACGTAAAGCGAACATTTCAATCCGTTTTGGACAAAATGAACGCTGAAGCACTAACAGCCATTGATGTGTGGAAGAAATTTTTAATTATGGACTGTATTAATCAAACTGAATTAGCGCTAGCTAAATCACGACCATCCACTTTGAATACGTGTTGGAAAGCTATTTGGCCAGAATGTATTAAAAAAAAAAAGATCCCATCCTTCCTAATACGACCGAATTTTGTGTTCGTGAATTAATGACATGCTTTTTTTTCTTTTCAAATGACGATTCAAATTCTTTGTATCATCCACGTGCAATCTTTACGAAATGAAATGTTTAAGATCCCAACATGAAAACTCAGGGTTTATTATATTATTTTTGTTGATTTCTTAGGACTGAAACAAATCTTCTATTTTTCCATGAATGCAACATATTTTTTTACGAGAATTTGGTTTTTAGTAGTCTTGGGGAACGTATCTATCGTGCAAAAACAGAAATAGGTTATGTATTTTTTAATGAAATGTTAATGTAGTATGGAGTGTAATAAAGTTAAGTTTATTGTAAAAATGTGTTAGGAATAATAATGAAACAAATAAAAGCATACTAGACAGCATAAAAGCATAATAAACAGTATTATTTTTTAAATTAAATTATATTTTACGGAAAAAATTTCTTAAAAAATATAGATTTATACATTATAAAAAGAAATATTAACAGAAATGAAAAACTCGATATAGAAGGAGAAAAAAAAACACGGAAAGAAGAATTGGAATAGAAAAATTGAAATATGACCAAAAGGGAAATAAACAGGTTAAGGTTCTGAAAATTAATGATGAAATGTTAAAACTGATTATCTATATTTTACGGAAAAAATTTCCGTAAAATATAGGTAAATTTCTTTTATAATAAATCTTTATAAAAGATTTATCAGCAATGTAACGTAAAGTAATGTTGTAAATTTTTACTATTTTAAAATATTTCCTTATTAAAATATGCTAACGTTTTCATAATAATAAGTACAATTAACAGGTTATTTTTTTTTTAAATAACCCCATGAAATACAAAGTAAGAATAAAAAATTAAAATATCGACAGAGACTTGCTAATAAATGGGAAATATTTCAATAGTACTTTAAATCAACATAAAAGTAAACAAGTTATACTACTTTTCCTACTTTTTTTTTTTCACTCTATTGCAGAAAGTCCTTTATAAATAATTTTCATTCATTTTTTTAAGTTTATCTGGCCCCATCTATTGGTAGATATATGCAACTTAAATAAAAAAAAAAAAAACTAAAATTAATTAATTTAATTTAATTATTGAATTAATATTTGAAGAAACTGTATTAACATCTAATGTCATCCACTACAAGTTCAAAAAAAAAATGTATTTGAACTTGGAGTGGATGAATAATTTATGAACGATTGACAAATTTGAACAAGATATATATAGGGAGAGTGTGAGCTAATAGAAGGAATTGAAAAAAGAGTTATCAAAATTAAAAAAATAGTTCAATATTAGAATTTTAAGAATCAAAACAAACATCTGCCATTGATGAATATGCATTACATACATCTAAAGCTAAAATTGTGCAGTATCTTAAGTACAAATTACAGGTGCAGGTTATTAATATTAAATGGTCCAAAAACAGACTGGAAATACAGTGAGCCACAAAATTGAGTGTACACCTCTAAAACTTTTAGACTTCATCCAATTACAAATTAAATATTGATTTAAATAGATAAATTTTTTTATCCTAGATACTTTAACCTCTGCTTTACCATCCCATAATAACACAATTCTATAGTTAACTTATTTATTAAGAAAAAGTTAAGCGATTCGAAGAAAAGATAGAAAACCATGCCACAAAATTGAGTATACACTTCTTATATTTGTAAATTATGCCACCACTTTTTTTAGTTTCAAATTTTCTTTAAAGAGTTTCAGGAGTAGCTGCTGCTTATAACACGTGCTATTGCACTTCAACGCTTTTAAATAGTATTTTTCTCATTAAAAATCGTAAAATGAGCTCTCGTAGAGAAACTACTGAATCTGAGCGTTTATTGGTTGTGAAATGGTCGAAAGATGGCAAATCTCTTCGAGAAATCGCTTCGTTGATTGGTGTAACTCATGGTTGTATCCCAAAAATACTACAGAAGTATAAAAAACTGGATCTGTGGCCAATATTCCTGGAAGAGGACGTAAAGAAATACTGAGTACTACAGAGAAGAGGAAGATCATTCACTCAGTAAAGAAAGATCCGAGGGCGAGTGCCTCTAAATTAGCTTTATCGATGTCCTCTACAATCGGGTAAAAGTTCTCAGTTGAAACAATTCGACGTACCCTTCCCCAATATGGGTTTCATGGCCGTACACCAATACGAAAGCCACTCATCAAGTATGTGAATAGACAAAAGAGAGTGATTTTCGCCAAAGAACATCGTTTAAAGCCTATTTCTTTCTGGAACACTGTAATATTTTCTGATGAAAGTAAGTTTAATCTTTACGGAAGCGATGGACGATTTAAAATATGGAGAGAAGCTGGGAAAGTACTGGCACCTAAAAACACCATTAAGACAGTCAAGTTCGGAGGTGGATCTGTCCTCGTTTGGGGTTGTATGTCGGCTGGAGGAGTTGGAGAGCTTGCTTTTATTGATGGTATTATGGACAAACATGTATATTTGGGGATTTTGAATGATAACTTGAAAAAAGTGCCAGTAAGTTGGGGCTTAGGTCAAGCTTCATATTCCAGCAGGACAACGACCCCAAGCATACAGCGAAGATTGTGCAGTTATACTTGCTGTACCATTGCAAGAAGCAATTACACACTCCAGCCCAGTCTTCAGACCTAAACGTCATCGAAAATTTGTGGTCGCAATTAGAGAAAGCTGTACATGAGCACGAAATCACAAGTAAGGAAGTTCTCAAGAAGGTTCTAAGAGAAGAATGGGCTAAAATTTTTGTTGAAACCACTAAAACACTAGTAGAATCTATGTCCAGAAGATTACAAGCTGTAATTCAAGCAAAGGTTATGCAACAAATATTAATTTGTACGTTAAAAGGAAATTAATAAAGGTGTATACTTATTTTTGTGGTGTTGTTTTTGCTCTCGTCTCAGATCTTTTATTTTTTCGTAAAAAATAAATAAACGTAACAATTTTATAAGTATAGTACGGTAAAGCATAGATTAAAGTATATAAGGTAAAAAATTCAACATCTTAAAGCAATATTTAATTTGTAATTGCAAAAAGTCTCTAAGTTTCTAAGGTGTATACTCAATTTTGTGGCCCACTGTATCTGTATGGTATTTTTTAAAAGATACTAAATAGTAATATTAAAGTAGTATAGAACATTTTTCATAAATTATTAAAATAGCAGAGAATTCTTTTGAAAATTAAAAATAAGAAATTATTATTAACTAAAGTAAACATATATGACACTGTTAAATATTTAAAACATTACATACATCTGAAGTTAAAGCTGGGAATAACTTGAATCAAACTTTTATTTCCGCACTATCTGAATTGGAAATTTATTATTAAATTATATATTTGGTTGGATATTTATTATTATTTTTTTTATTCTTTACAATTTTTAAATTGTTTTTAGTTTTTTGTTACATTTCCTTCTCATTCTTAAAAGAATATAGTTGTTCTTAAATGAATAATATTTAAAATTATTAGGCAGAAAAAAAAGAATTCCCTAAAAGAATAATAATAAAAAAAAAAAAAAAAAAAAAATAGTAGAAATAAATCTGTATAATTGTAAGGATAGAAAATTGCCGAGCAAATTGAATTAAAACACATATATTACGAATGTATAGCTATTTTATTCGAGAAAAGATATTAAAAATTAATACTGTTCTAAATATTCTGCAAATATTCGAGGATTTGTTGGAAAAATAGGCAACTATTTCATGGTCGTAAAAAGATAGATTAGCAAGAAGTGGAGCACATTTAAGTTAATTTTTTTATTACATACATATAATCAAAAGAGATCAATTTCCTCTAATAAATTATTAGAATGCATATTTATTAAATCTAAAATATTCTTCTTATTAAAAGTGGATATTTGCAATTCTATATCATCACCCAGCTATTTGCATTTGCGATATAGTACTGCAGCTGTTTCGAAATATCGTAAGTGAAAGCGGACGTTACGCAAAAACTATTTTTAAGCTTCCTGGTAAATCAGTGAATGATGAGTAGTGTACAGATAGTGATGTTGATGTTGTAGTGTACAGATAACCTGTTATTACACAGTGCTTTTCACTTGGTTATTTCGTCGGTAGAAAGGTAAGAAGATTCAACGTTATCCAGAACGTACCTCGAGGGAGAGAGACCTTAATTTTGAACAAGCATAATCAGAGATGATATCTTGAGGGTTCGCATCTTATTTTCCTCGTCGTGCGCAACGCAAGAGCATTACGGCCTACAGATTTATAAAACACTTTACTAAAAAATAAATAAAGACATCTGATGCACGATATCCCATTGATTTAATAAGTATTTTAGTATTAAGTACAATTTTGTCGTCAAAAAATAATATGTGTTAAATATTTAGGGTGTTTAGCTAAGTGATTTCTGTTAATCAATATTTCTTAAGAACTACAACCTTGTGCTTGTCAAAATTTGAGTGGTTTTCCTGAAATTTTGGATTATCGTTCATATTAATTATTTACACAATTTATGCAAATTATTATTGTACTTAATTATAAATTAATAAATGCAATAATTTTAAAACTGTAAAACAGCTTGGAACGGGACGCAAGAGGAGGAGGATTTGGCTAAGTCCTTAAAAATACGGGGGGGAGGTTGAAAATCTCCTCTTTTCACCTAACTGTAAAGAACATAATCCATATTATCAAGATATCGTCCAACAAAACGGATTTTCATGGGGCGCAAAAAATATTTTTACTAGGGATACCCGATATTAAAGTCCGTGTCGCTCTGTACAATTTTCAGTTGATTAATAAAGGGCTGGAAAATTTTAACCATTCATCACATTAACAATGAATTTTTTTTTTTTTTAAATATTTAGAGAGAGGTTTGAGCAAAAAAGCATGAGTGAACATGAATTACTGTTGCTTTACAAAATTAAACAGAAAATGCGTGACCATAAAAGAAAAATTATAATACTGTATATCCTGTTATACTGTACCTGTTATACCTGTTATACTGTAGTATACTGTTCGATTCTATATAGATTGAAAAATAACTAAACTTAACTTATAACGTAACATAGATTTTAAAAACTAAAAAATTTGACTGTGGTTTTTTTTTTTTTAATCACTTAAAATTTTTTTATTGATGTTTTTTTTTTGTTTTTGTTTAAAATAGCTATGAGATTCTCCTGCTGCTTTTTTTTTTTTTTTTTTTTTTTACCCGTTTTAAAAGTTTTTGCTATCTGGTATTCCTCCACATACACACATACATGCTCCCTCGCAGCGAAATTCACTAAAAGTGTAGGGAAATTAGTCCTTCGTCTTATTTTTCAAATTTATTCATACTACTGTGTCCAAAGGTAAAGCAATTTTCAATTTAAAATTCCCGGGACTTATGGAATTTCAATTTTTAAAATATTTTTTAGGTTGTTGGCACTGTCCTTGACACTATGAGAAATTTCACGTCAAAATATCCATTAGTGTTTGGGTTTCGCTTGGCTTTGTGAAAGCTAAAACGGATTCCGGCGATTTTTGAAATGTCTGAATTCATTGAGCAAAGAGCTTGCATTCAATTTTGTTTGCGGGAAACGTATAGAATGTCGTAGAAGGCCTTCAGTGAGCATTCCTATATCGGAAAGAAATGTTTACAAGTGGTATAAACAGTTCAAAGAAGGCAGAGAAAGCGTTGAAGACAAAGAGCCCTCTTGTCGACCGTCAAACTAAACCGACGAAGCTCACGTCCATAAAATTAAAGATTTGGTGCTTGCAAACCGTCGATTTACAATTGAAAACCTTGCTGATGACGTTGGAATTTCAAAAGGATCGGTTTCAAACACTGAATGCGCCAG
The DNA here is from genome assembly GCA_021605095.1 of Caerostris extrusa. Classification (NCBI taxonomy): domain Eukaryota; kingdom Metazoa; phylum Arthropoda; class Arachnida; order Araneae; family Araneidae; genus Caerostris; species Caerostris extrusa. Next base: position 3,096 of record BPLR01018218.1, on the reverse strand, counting down.
CTCGCACTGCATTGATTCTTCGTGACTTTTCGCCCAAAAATGAAACCCATATCCTTCCACAACCACCGTATTCACACCGTGCGACTTCTGGCTATTCCCTAGACTCAAAAGACCACTCCGGGGACACCGTTTTGAGGCGATTGAAGAGATTCAACTTGAATCGCCGCGCGCTTCGAAGGCCATCCCGCCTATGACTTTTAGCATTCATTGAGGATTGGGAAAAAAAGTTGGCATAAGTGCATTGTGTCCGAAGGGGATTCCTTTGAAGTCGATGAAATAAATTTAGAAGAATAAATAAAGAGTTTTTGAAAAAAAAATAACTGGTCTTTACTTTTTGGTCACAGTTGTATTTACCTCCGTTTCTGTTTTTGTTCCGATTGTAATGCAAAAAGAAAAAAAAAAAAAAATCCAACGGTCGGTGGTCGGGACTGGATTCGCGGTCAGAAATTACGTTTTTTCTGGCCTAATCGCAAATATATTTTGCAATGGTAAAAACAAAAATGATGAAACGCGGTATTCCGAACGGGCAACTTTACCCTCAACCTTAATGACGTACAAATGGCCTCCTCGAAAACATGGCGAACGACAAGGAGAGGATATCCATAACAGGGGCAATGCGCAACTCACTGATACTATAAACATACACGAGTGTTTTTACAATACCCTCTCTCTTTTCCAGCTGCCTTTTGCCCTGTTAATCTTATGTTTAGAATATACATTTGGTTTTTGTGTAATACTTTGTCAGCAGTTTCAGAACATTTTCGAAACAGCCTTGAATGTTTAAAAGGGAGTGGCGTTCATTTATTGCTTGCAAAAAGTCAATTCAAAAATAATATGCATAGGAAATTTGGTTTAAATAAACCTTAAATGAAAAGTTTTTTTTCTTCTAATGCAGCTGTCAAATAGACCGTGATCTTCGCCATAGGCTGCGCCGAAGTTACTCACTTTGTAACTTGATGGTAAGCCACGGAGTAGCAATGCCCCCTCAGCGATCCTATTAGGACCTACGGCTTAAAGTGGATTCCGAACCACTACAAACACCCATGGCAAAGCCGGGATTTGAGCCCGGTACCTGTGGTACCGAACGCCGAAAGCGCTAGCCACTCGGCCACTAGGCCCTTAAATGAAAAGGTCAGTCAAAACATTTCTGACACCTGATTCTTTCCCCGTAATTTTATGTGCTGTTTTTGTATAATAAAGTGTTTTTTACAGTTAGAAAGGTGTAGTGTTTGCACTCATTTAAAAGACGTTATCGTGCACTAAATTTTATAACAAAAAATACATACATCCTATAAAAATAACAGTACCTAAAACTCATACAGAGAAAAAAATAGAATTGCACTAAGCTAAAGAAAAATCGTACATTTTGAGCTAAAGATGCTATATTTACAATGCATTAAATCTTATTTTTCTTAATAATATGACTTAATAGCAATAATAATAATAATAATACTTTATGATAATAATTATTATTATTTAACAACATAAATTGTTAATTTTCTTAGTAATAAGAGAGCAGCTTTTACTTCTATAAGGTTTTTCAATGTTGATCCTTAATGCTGAGAAAAGTCTCAATACTGCCAGAGCAGTCACTGTCTTTGCTACTGGTTGTATTATTGAAGAATAAAATTGAAATGGCTCCTTAGCATTTCCTTTTAGCATACAATTTCTAGATATTTGGCAAAATAAAAATTATTTTAAAAAGAGCGTATTTTTAAATCGACTCTCAACTCTCTTCAAAATGCAAGATTCCCTACTCTGCAGAATCAATAATGCTTTTTCTGAAAATTTTAATTGCGCTCTGTGGGCAAGAAGATCAAAGCCATCTCTAACAATTTTAACCACCGAACAAAAGAGGTATTCCACATAGCTTCTCCCCCTATGGGGTATATTTTTTAAAGGTTTTTAGAATTTGAAGAAAGATCAAAAACAGGGTCAGCTTTAAAGTTTAATGCAAAAGAAGAAGAAACAAAAATATTTTTATTTTATTTTATTGCAGACTAGAATATTTTTGCTTGTACACACACCATCCTGATCTTAATTGTGATTCTTAATCACTGTTGGTCATATTTGTAAGTTAGAGCTAGATACTGTATAGTCTCTGATTGTGAAATGGACGGCAAATGGACAAATTGACAATGAACAAATGAATGCTACAAAATGATGGACAAATTACTAGTAATGGATGAGAAAGACCAGGTTAGGTGGACGAGAATATCAGAATGAAAAAAGAAAAACCTGAAAACCTTAAAAGATAATAATAACCGTGGAAAAAGATGTTTCATTTAATTTATTATTATGTATATTTTGTCCACAACGATGGGCCTCAAGGGTTAAAAAAATCAGCGGTCAATGAAAATTATTAGTTACAAATATTTAAGAGCCATGACGTATTGGACACAGAACAGAATAATGTTATAGTATACTTATTTGCCATTTTTTTCAACTGCAAGCTCAATCTGAACGATGTTTTAATCGTGTCCAGCTGTAACATGAGAAGTTAGCTTGCAAAGGTGCGGCCTCCGTTATAGGCACTGCTGCGGCATAGTACTGGAGCTATTATGACTTACAAAAATTTATGTTATATATTCTTTTAGTTAAGGAACAGCTTTTTCCCCTTACAATACTGTTTCTAATGAAATTAATAAAACCCTAAATAATATATAATTAAATGAAGGCAGGTTGGAGAAAGAGTTTCTCATATTAGAGGCAGCGTAGAAACGACCACTACAGATTTAATCAAAAATACCTTAAAAAATCTACAACTTTTCATTCTTTTGTTCTGGCACAGAGATGGACAGAAACTTCATGCACACACACTAAAAGCGAAACGAACCTCCAAAAATGTAACTCACACACGTGTGGCGTACGTAACAGTGCGCGTTAGATGTTTCAAGATGGACTAAACAATATTTCTTATCTACAACTCCTTTGACTTTTATTTTTATATGCTGTGTCCTATATATATATATATATATATATATATATATATATAGGACACGGCATAAAAAACAAAATTTTATCAATTTTTATCGATTGATGTTTCTTATCGATTACTCAACTCCTTATCTTTTATCAATTTTAAATAAGCAATGT